>JBBBDQ010002309.1:375000-477500 GCA_037127315.1 Ascarosepion bandense | reverse complement strand
ACTAGTGGTAGGTAAGTAGGAAGCCTTTTCTTCGGCCAGCCAATAAGAAGAGACTAGCATGGGGAAGAGAGCACAAAAACTGGACACCAGAACAGTGGTCAAAAGTGTTGTGGACTGAGGAGTCTAAGTTCGAACTGTTCGGGAAAAAAAAGCCAGGTGTACCTGCGGAAGATGGTTGGGGAGCGAGTGAAAGATGGGTGTGTACAGTCATCGATGAAACATGGTGGTGAATCCTGCATGGTTTGGGGCTATTTTGCGGGCACGAGTCCAGGTGACTTGGTTGAAGTAAAGGGGTCTATGAAGAAAGAACACTACCATTCAATCTTACAGAGATATGCAAGTCCGTCTGCATTGTGTATTGTGGATCAAAATTTCATCCTTCAGCATGTTAACAAGCAAAAATATACTTCTAAATTGTGCCAAAATTATTCAAAATTAAAAGAAATTGCTGGAGTGTTAAAAGTTATGTGTTGGCTACCTTAGTCAACAGACCTCTCAATAATTGAACTTGCATGGGATGAGTTGGACAGGAGAAGAAAGAAGAAACAGCCTAGTAATGTTCGGGATTTAGTTAGGAGTCTAAAGCATACCTGGAGTGAGTTGTCGGAGGATTATTTTAAAAACCTTATGGCAAGAATGTCCAGAGTGTGCAGCCGTTAGGAAGGCAAAAGGAGGTTATTTTGATGAAACTGCAATATAGTTAATTATTAAATTTTTTTTTTTTTTTTTTATTTTTTTTATAAGCGTTTCACCCCGAGCAAGGCATGTCACTGCCACTACTGTGCAGGGGGCTACGTAGAGTGGAGAAAGGCTGATTAAATATAGGAAATAACAGAAGGTGGGTGATAGGCGGGTGAGGATACCGAGAATGAGGGTTGGGTAGATGAGAGTGTTGTGAGAATAGTTGGGAGTTAGTGTGATAGGAGGTGTCTATTGAACCCTACATTTAAACACCTGGAGATTGTAACTGTCGGGAAAGCAGACTTGTGGAAGGGAGTTCCACAGGCGGGAAGCGCGAGAAAAGAAGCTGTTGGAGTAGAATTACGGTTACATCTTATTTGTTTAACTGTAAAAGGGTGGGACCTAGTTGCTAATCTAGTATCTCGTGTAAATTCGTGCTTAGGCGGCACCAGTGATCTAAGCTCATCGGAGCAGAAGCCATGAAAGTACTTGTAGAAGAGGCACAGGGAAGCTACATCACGCCGGTGTGAGAGCGGCTGCAGCCGGTCTGCCAAGTCAGTATCAACCACGTTACAGATCCTCCTTTGTATTTTGTCAAGAAGCCCAAGGAGAGCAGCAGGGGCACCCGACCAGATATGGCAGCAATATTCAATACACGGGCGGATAAATTCATTTGATGAACATGTTATTGTGCAGTATTAACAAAAGAACCATTCTATTTTCATTTACAATTATTCACTTGGCAATAAATACTAAAAAAATAGTATGAAATACATACTTTTTTAAACACTGGGGTGACCTAATAATTATGGCCGGTTGTGTATATCGTTGGCGGGTTCTAATCGACTAACGATCTCATTACGTTGGTTAGGATTACTATTTTCTCTCAGCCGATTTGGGTTAGATACCAGGCTTTTTGAATTATGGTGAAGGTCGCTGTCTGTCTTTTGGTTAGGGGATTCGTTGATTCATTTTCTACGGCTTATCAACCCTTTGATAGTTTTAAATTGTAAGAATTTCTTGGAGATAATAAAGATTTAGTGATACAAGTTAACCCATACCTGAAGGATACAGGTGGATTCATGCCTTTTCCAAGAGTACTTTTTACGTCAGTCAGCCAGTTAATTGTAATATGTGATACACGCTTGGGCGATCATGTCTCGAAAGAGACACGACTGATAGGACAAAATATTACCTCGCAGTAGGTTGCCATTACTTTCTGGGGTAGACTGGTTGCCAGCCAAGGCTATAGAACCCAATCTGTCTTATTATTTTACTCATTGCTATAGGAGAAGAGATATAATTATATTATTATGTAGTAATTAGTGGGGGATCAGTTTATTACTTCAGGACAATATAAAACTGACCCCACACTTTATGCCCGCTAGAAGCCGTAATCATGTTTTTAACTATTATATTAAGTCAGCCAGTTGAGTGCCATACGGGATACACGCTTTGGGCGATCATGTCTCGAAAGTAGGTTATCATTTCTTTCTGCAGTAGACTGGTTGCCAGCCCAAGGCTATAGAACCCACTTTGTCCTATAATTTTACTCATAGCTAGAGGGGGAAAAGTTGTATTATATTATTATGTAGTAATTAGTGGGGGGTCAGTTTATTACTTTATCTTTTCCAATCTTTCCGGCTTTTCTTTTTTTTTTAAGACTAAACTATCGCCCGGTTCACACTCCACCCACGTCTATTGAACAGGTGAAGAGTCTCATCCCTTGTTCCCTGTTTAGGATGTCGTTTCCGGCTTTCACTTTTCCAATCTTTTCACTCTTTTCTTTTTATTATTATTATTTTTTCAATTGGAGTAGATAGATTAAACTATCGCCCGGTTTACACTCCACCCACATCTATAGAACAGGTGAAGAGGCTCATCCCTTGTTCCCTGTTTAGGATGTGGTTTCAGGCTTTCTCTTTTCCAATCTTTTCACTCCTGCGTAGCCCCCTGCACATCAGTGGCGTTACCGCCTTGCTCGGGGTGATATGATTAAAAAAAAATACAAAAAAAACTATAAAACTGACCCACCATTTTATGCCCACTAGAAACCTTAATCATGATTTCAACTATTATATTAAGTTAGTCAGTTAAGTGCCATACGTGATACACGCTTTGGGCGATCATGTCTCGAAAGTAGGTTACCATTACTTTCAGGGGTAGACTCGTTTCCAACCAATCTGTCCTGCTATTTAAACCATAGATTAGGGAGAAGATACGGATTAATATCTTTCCTACGGGTATTTACGCGTAAGTGGTTGCAACGAATTCAACTGGAATTCGAACTCGGCTCTTCAATTTCTCGTTCAGAACCGATGTTCCACTGCACCACAAGGCACATCCTTATATAATGTACCAAACTGGAACTTCTTCTTCTTCTTCTTCTTCTTCTTCTTCTTCTTCTTCAATGTGCCGTGTCCTTTCAAGACGTAGACGATCATGGCCTTTCCACCTCTCCCTATCCCTGGTGGCTCTGCTTTCCTCTGTCTCTTTTTTTACCTCTATCTGCCCTGTTAGTATCAGATTCTCCAAGCCCTCCTTCCTCACTGCGCGTCCCAGGAACTTCAGTTGTCTCTTCCTGATGCTCAGTATTAATTTCCTTTTCGTTTCCATGCTTTCCAAAACCTCATCATTGCTCACATGCTCAGTCCACGATATCCGCAGTATCCTTCTGTAGAACCACATTTCAGTTGCTTCAAGTCTCTCCTTCATCTTTGATGATATTGTCCAACATTCACTGCCATATTGAAGAACTGACATCACATAGCAATCCAGTATTCTCTTCTTTGTTTCTAGTAAAAGTTTCCTGTGTCTTAATACTTTACTCAGCTTCTGGAACGCATATTTTGCCATGCCAATTCACCTTCGGATCTCTGTGTCGCACTTTCCATCCTCAGTTAGAACACTTCCCAGATATTTAAATTTTCGTACCTGCTTGATTTTAACATCCCCCATCTGTATTTGGCATTTTGGGCTGCTCTTTTTGCTGATGACCATGCATTCGTTTTTTTTGTTTTTTTTTTGTTTTTTTTTGCAGTTTATTTGTAGTCCCTTCTTGTCAATCTCTTCATCTATCTTCTGCAGGAGGTCTTGCAGTTTCCTTTCTGTATCTGCAATCAACACTGTGTCGTCTTCGTATCATGTTGTTAAAATTGTGGCCTCCAATGACAAACCCTGGCATAACATCTAGGGTCCTCAAAATATTCTCACTGTACAAGTTAAATAGATCCGGTCAAAATACACATTCCTGTCTTACTATCTTTGTATATCTGCTGAATTCGTTACCTATTCGCATGCAGGCTTTTTGCTGCCAGTAGACATTCCTAATTATCCTAATGCCTTTTCCAAATAAGTTGGAACTAGGCTCTACTATTAACTATACCTACTTATTATCCAGTAGACCATCCGCATATTTAAGCTTACAGCACCTGGTATTCTCAGAGCGGCTACGCCCCTAGGGACTGACCAGACTCGGCGTTGCTTAACATCGGCAATCGTAGGCCATGACTTTAGTCTGTCTATTTCTATTTCTATTTCCTTTTCCATTTTTTTTTTTTTTGCCTTTATACTCGTTTTTTCTTTTCGTCTTGTGTCGTTTCGAATTCTTTCATTTGGCATGCCTTAAACTGTTGATCGCGTTGCATTTGTAAATTTAACTAATACTTTGGATATATATATATATATATATATATATATATATATATATATATTTTTTAATCGCATCACCCCGAGCAAGGCGGTAACGCCACTGATGTTCAGGGGGCTACGTAATAGTGGAAAGATTGGAAAAGAGAAAGCTGGAAACCACATCCTAAACAGGGAACAAGAGATGAGCCTCTTAACCTGTCCAATAGACGTGGGTTGGAGTGTGAACCGGGCGATAGATAGATCTATCTACTCCAATTGAAAAAAAAAAAACAAAGTGAGAAGATTGGAATAGAGAAAGCCGGAAACCGCATCCTAAACAGGGAACAAGGGATGAGCCTCTTAACCTGTCCAATAGACGTGGGTGCAGTGTGAACCGGGCGATATATATATATATATATATATATATATATATATATATATATATATTTTTTATTCATATAGAAATGTGAATATATCAGCTCTATCACTGATAT
Source organism: Ascarosepion bandense (assembly GCA_037127315.1). NCBI lineage: Eukaryota > Metazoa > Mollusca > Cephalopoda > Sepiida > Sepiidae > Ascarosepion > Ascarosepion bandense. The sequence continues at coordinate 472,695 of JBBBDQ010002309.1, read as the reverse complement.
TGAGCGCTTTCAAATAAGTACTACGCATATATAATATATAAATATATAACAAATTGCATATGTATATATTGATATTTATAATTATATGCATACACTTTTTCACATATTATATTTTTAATCCAAAAGGATAATCAGGTAGGAAAATTCCCTAAAACTCGATCCTAATTAATATTAATTTCATTAATATTAACATTGATCAAGGTGGAGGGCTCGATGTAAATATTATATTCTAATTACAGAGCCAAATTTTAAATTAAAACAAAATATTTCGATGTTTAAAACCGTTGAATAGCCATTTCTACGAGTACTTCCTAGCTTTTTCAGCAACGGCGAAACGAAACATTTTATTTAATCAAATTCAAATCACAAAAGATTTTATACCGGTAGAAGTCCAAAACAATCATCCATCCACAGGAAAATAAAATGGGGTGGGATTAATAATTTTTTAATTTAAGGAAGTAAACAGGGAAGCAAACAGATATCTATGTCTCATATTAGAAGACATTCCCTCCCCCTTATCTGAGTTGAGAGTTTAAAAGTTGAAATTTAGTCATGTCAGAGGAATAGCAGTGGTAGAGGGAACGAAAGGAAAAAAGGGGGAAAAGGAAAAAAGGGGGAGAAGGGATGGTTGACTGAGAAGTAAGCTAAGAAAAAATTATTCCCATAGAAACAAAAGAAAACTGCTACCATCAGTGTTGAAGAAACATTGAAAAATTTACCAAATTTATATATATATATATATATATATATATATATATATATATATATTGTTTATTGTATATATTGTTAGTTTTTTGGTCATAATTAAATTAGACCAGTACACAGTATTAAAAAGTGTTTAGTACAATTGTATTGTTAGAACCTTTGAATATTGTTTTTTTTTGTTTGCTATATATATATATATATATATATATATATATATATATATATATATTCTGGAATCTTTCAGTTTTTAATACGCGAAAAATTATCCGTGATTATGAACGGATTTTATTCAAAATAAACAGATACAATGTTTGCAATTTATATAATCTGGCATATATAATAGAAAATTTGCTGCCTAAATACCCAAATATATATATATATATGTAAAATATTCGACAGATTTTATCGATTTTATCGATTCACCTAAGACTGTTTCTTGTACTGAACCTTATTGCCATATTAGGATAAGGCTATAATCTCTAATTTTTCTGTTGTTTTTTTTATTACAAACATTTTTTATTCAACGCAACATTTTTATCTCCATGTGGTACTACAAAGAAAAAAAACAATCTTCATATTTTTGTTGAGATTTTTAATGATTCCGTCAGTCAGTTAAGTGTAATAAACGCTTGGGCGATCATGTCTCGAAAGAGACATGACAGACTGGGCAGAAGATTATCCCGCAGTAGGTTGCCATTGTTTTCTGCGGTAGATTGGTTGCCGACCAAGAGACGGATTAATACCTTTCCCAAGGGTATTTGCGTAAGTAAATGCAAGGAATTCAACTGGAATTCGAACTCGGATCCCCGATTTCTCGTTCCGAGTCGATATCCACTGCACCACGACGCATATGATTACTTTTAATGATTACTTTTCATTAATACGCCCATTTCTAGTTCATTTTTAACCTTATCGTGCCATGCCGTTTACGGATATCATTATTGGCCAACCTCTACTTCTTTGTGTGTTGTGGTGCATTGGATATCGCATTGGATATCGCCTCGGAACGAGAAATGGGGGATCCGAGTTCGAATTCCAGCTGAATTCATTGCATTCACTTACGCGGGATAATCTTCTGCCCAGTCAGTCATGTCTCTTTCGAGACATGATCGCCCAAGCGTGCTTCACGTATGGCACTTAACCTGACTGACTACTTCTTTGAATGCCAAATTCAACTGAATATTCACTCTAAAGAAGAAGCTTTGTGCATGACTAGAACTCACATCCCGTATTTCAAAAGATTGTTATATTTCAGTTAAGAAAATTGAAGTTAAGAACAATGTCATCGCATTGTAAATGACATTTATTTGTAAAACAACGTTTAAAGATAACTGAAGCACTTTACATAAAGGCACCACAACATGGAATTACTACTACTGTGAAAAAATATGTATTAAGATGGAATGCCTGTAAAAATGAACTCTCAGGAAACGCTTTAGACAAAATAACAATGAATACTTACAGCAATCTATTCATCCTTACAAAAAAGCTATGAGATCGTTAAAATTGAATAGAATACTTATGAAAGGTTTCTTTTCAATCATGTTCAAAGAATTATGAATATATGTATGTGTATGTGTGTGTTAGTGTATTATGAATAAAACATATCGGTATTTTCTATTTTCTTATACAGCGATATATATTGTTATACAGCGGAAGTAATTAAAAAATACATTTATAGTAAACAGAAATAATATAACACTCAGTGAAATACATATATTTGCTGATACCCCGACTATTGGGACGGAGTAATTCCTGGAGTTGCGAAACTGAAGGTAACATCAGTCAGTTAAGTGACAAACACTTCATTTGTATTAATTATATATATATATATATATATATATATATATATATATATATATATATATATATAGATATATATTTCATTTGTATTAATTAAATATATATATATATATTTCATTTGTATTAATTAAATATATATATATATATATATATATATATATATATATATATATATAGCAAAGTTTTATATCAACAAAAGATAAAATTGTCGCTGATGGTGGATGTTTAACGTCCTTGTAACCTCTCTGAAGATGGCTCATGTGGGCCGAAAGCATAGAACCAACTTAATAAAAAAATTATCCAAATGTTGGAGAATTTTTGTCTTCATTTTCATCTGAAACTAAAGCCAAAATACGACGTTTAGAACGGCTCATGATTAAACATAATAGACATTCATTGTCTCTTATATTTAACCAGTATATGTTTAGAAAATTATCTGCTGCCTCGATACAATATATATATATACATATATATATATATATATAGATAGATAGATAGAGAGAGAGAGAGAGAGAGAGAGAGAGAGTGGAAGGAGAGATTTTATTAGCAAAGTCACTAGAGTGTGATTCTGGAAGATATCGTGAAAAGAGTCACAGATTTTTCCGCTAATAGAACCGTTCTGAACCTTCGATGCCCAGAGACCAAACGCAATGGCACAAACAGGATGTTGTCTGTCAAATCGCCGACAGAGGCATTTCAGGGTGTCTAGCTTGTGTCGCGGTCCGCTCCAAACAGGGATCCACCCAGAGTCACCTGTGGCCGGATACTCTAATTTTGGGGAAATTAGTGTCGACGTCGAGATTGTTAGGACGTCAGATTCTGAATGAGCGTTTTTAATGAGAAGTAAAATAGAATGAAAGAAAGAAAGAAAGAAAGAAAGAATCGACATTGGAGAAAGAAAGAAAGAAAGAAAGAAAGAAAGAAAGAAAGAAAGAAAGAAAGTAAAGGAGAAAGTAAAGGAGAAAGGAAAAAGAAAGAAAGAAAGAAAGGAAAAAGAAAGAAAGAAAGAATCAACATTGGAGAAAAAAAGAAAGAAAGAATCGACATTAGAGAAGAAAGAAAGAAAGAAAGAAAGAAAAGGAAAAAAGAAAGAAAGAAAAAGAGAAAAGAAAGAAAGAAAGAAAGAAAGAAAGAAAGAAACTGAGAATGAAATGCGAGTATGGAAGAATAGCTACGGAGTGAAAAAAGAAAAAAGGTGTGAGAAAGAGAGAGAGAAAGAGAGAGAGAGAGTTTAGGACAAGTAGACAGGTACAGAGTGTGAGTCGGGGAAAAAGCGACAGAAAAAGAAAGAGAGAAAGAGAGAGATGGAATAAGAAAGGACTTGAAAAAGAAAGTAGAGATGAGAGAGAGAGAGAGAGAGAGAGAGAGAGAGAGAGAGAGAGAGAGAATCAGTCATTCGCAGTATGCAACATGTGTAGAATGGAGACTGGCGCAGTCTGCAGCATAATGTGGCCTCGGGGTTGCCCAGCGGAGGTTCTTGCTGGGACACCCATCCATGTACAACATGGCACTACAAGAAACCCTGATATCTATCTATCTATCTATCTATCTATCTATCTATCTATCTATCTATCTATCTATCTCAATCTGTTTACTATCAAACTGCGATATCTATCTATCTATCTATCTATCTATCTATCTATCTATCTATCTATCTAAATCTGTTTACTATCAAACTGCGATATCTATCTATCTATCTATCTATCTATCTATCTATCTATCTCAATCTGTTTACTATCAAATCGCGATATCTATCTGCTTCATCTTCAGGTGATTAAAAAATCAACCTGAAGATGAAGCAGTCCACATACAGGGCTAGCTTCGAAACCCAAAAACTTTTGTGTAGTGATACTATGAATTTATAAACCATTGTAGCAACTATTACAGTATAACGCTCTACATTTGTATCGAGCACTCTTTATAAAAGTAAATGCATGAACAAAAGGTTAAAAAACCTACGAGTTCTACAACTTAGTTACAATACTATATATATATATATATATATATATTGTAATTTATTTATTGCGATGGTTTATAAAAGCATTATATGTTAGGTTTATATAGAGATGATGGACTTATGATAGTACAAAATTCCACCTATTTTTAAAACCGATAAAATTAGAAAACGTATCCATAGAGAATTCAAAAATCTAAACTTAAAACTAATAATCAACATTAATTTAAAAGTAATAAACTTCCTTGATGTAACACTAGACTTAGGAAATGATACTCATCAACCATACATAAAACTTAACGAATATCCATTATACATCCATCCAAAGTCTTATCACCCCTCAACAAGTATAATCAAACATGTACTCTACTCCACAGATTACAGAATTAGCAAAAACTCTTCCAGTGAAGAAGTATTTTTTATAATAATGCTCTAAAGCAGTGCTACTCAAACGTGTGCCGTCACCGATACGCGAGCCATCGTCTGCCGATACGCGGAGATTTTCCAGAAAAGAAAGAAACAATAGTAATATTTTCTGCCACGAGAGACTGCCAGGATATTTGACTCGTATCGGTTTTTTTTATATATATTTTCATTTTAGTTTTATACTAGCAGTATAGCCCGGCGTTGCTCGGGTGTAATGAAGGCTTTAAAAAACTAATCCATGGTCCTGGAGCTCAGACTCTTTGGACGTTAGCACGAAAGACTAAAAAGTAATAGTTGCTTACAGTTAAAGCGAAATCGTAGACTGAAAGAAAAATGAATGGTTGTAAGTCAAATTTTGATTTCCTGCTATCGATATCAAATCGGTTTTTTTGGTCGTAAACTAAATTTTGAAGACTCAATAAGTCTTCTGAGTAAATGGTATCATGGCTGAGACTAAAAAACTACAATTATACCTGCTTAGAGCCAAACCCGAAGCAAAAACTGAAATAAAAGAGCTGAAAAAATACAGACATACAGGCAGATAATTTTAATATCTCGTGACTTTGCGCTACACATGAAGAAATTCTAAAAACTAAAATATTCTGTTAATCTTTTGAAATGATTTGTGAGTGTCTTTGTGGTTGCCAACACTGTTTGTTTATAGATACGTAAATTAGAATAAAGCTCATTTCGTCTTTTTACCTTGATAAAGTCCATCACAGGACGAAACGCGTAGGCGATTTAAAATACAGTTTTCCTCTTGTCTTTATTTTATTTAACCATATATATATATATATAGTTTTTGTGCAAATAATTTCTCACTTTACCTGAGCAGGTTCATGCCAACTTCGAAGTTTCGAGAAGACACAGTTATGCTGTCTTCCCTTATCGAGACTGTTTTTTTTCTGCTCAACCCCACTGAGGAGAGACAACAGTCTTTTCACATAACTTTTAAGTCGGCATGAACCGGTGACAAATTCTTTAAATATATCAACGCTATATCTCTTTCCTAATATCCAGCACTTTGCGATAAAACACCTGCTTACCAAAATACCTTTTATCAGTAAAACTACTGAAAAACATTATATATATTTAGAAGTGAGGGAAACAAAAGATAGTTACCACTTCAAAGCGAGCGGGTCGCCATATTCCTTACTGAGCGAAACTGTTAACTGTGTTTATAGCATTTTTTATGAAAGAGCGTAGAAGCTGTTGAAGCGGAAGTTATCGCTGATTGGACTATAAATTGCCAGAGGTGTGGCACTGTGTTAGTTAAGATACGAAAAACTGTAGCTGACCGATAGCAACCCTATCAGTAACGGCTGGGTCACTGTTGAGAATATTATGATATTGAAAGCCCGAAACATCTTTTTTATTTTTCGATTTAGTTTTGATACAGACCTATGTTTATGCAATGTTTTCAATTTAAATATTTATCCACAATTTGCAAACAAACCAAATTTCAATGTGGAGTTGACAAGCGACGTCAGTGATGACTCCTTGAATTATTCTGACAGTCAACATCATGTTAACTGTTCCCTTGGAATGTCGTGCGAACTAAACGAGGAAGAGGGACGTCATTTTCTAGATCATCAGTTGTGGGGGGATGAATTAGATAAAAACGGCTGGCCACGAAGGTTCTTTGTCCCCACGGACAAGTTGGCTAACGTCCCGTTTGCCACATTATCCGCCAACGATTCCAAGGAGAAAAACGTGTCGGCCACTCACTTTGGCTATTCCGTTTGTCATTGAAGAAGAATGGAGATGGGAAAAGTTGGTAAGCTTTGGCGACTAGCCAATATCCAAAGCGTGATGCGCACTTGCCCAGGCCTGCTTCCTCAATGGAACGCCCATGAATTGAACGGAAGTTTGGATAAAAGCATGAAGGTAAAAGGTTAAATTATCGATATGCTCGCGTCGGTCTATCTATCTATCTATCTATCTATCTATCTATCTATCTATCTATCTATCTATCTATCTATCTATCTCAGTCTGTTCATTATCTATCTATCTATCTATCTATCTATCTATTTTAGTATCTGCTCATGTCTGTCTGTCTGTCTGTCTGTCTGACTGTCTGCCTCTCTCTCTGTCAATCTGTCTCGGTTTCTGCGCATATATCTATCTAGATATCTATATATATCTATTTTTCTCAGTCTCTGCTCATATCTATCTATCTATCTATCTATCTATCTATCTATCTATCTATCTATCAAATTCTGTTCATATCTATCTATCTATCTATCTATCTATCTATCTATCTATCTATCTATGCCATGTTTTATTTTTAAATGTCAATATTTTCCCAATACAATTGTTATTATTCAATTCATGTTTACAAACTTTGCAGCAGATACTTTAATTTATATAAAAAGATTGCGTGTTTATATCATCTTGTGGTATCTGTTTTACTTTCAACTTGGTAGTGTCCGTTTTTATTATGCAACCCAAGAGTTGTTCATCAGATTGTAAATAAGCATTAATAATAGTATCACCATCACTTCAGGGTCATAGGAGCACCGTCGTAGCAGCAGAGGATTTGTCTCATGTAAAATAGACTGATGAAGTCCCTTACACTTTAGGCTTGTTTTTCAGGACAGAATAGTCCTTCTCTAACACCAACTGCCCAGTCAAGGCTAAAATATTCAAGTTACCCTGTTTTTAACTTGTAACTGGATGTGGGCGCGTGAAAAGATGAGTTTATACCTTCCCAAAGGTAGAAGATCTCGGCATGAATTTGAACTCTGCACGCCGATCCCACTTTTCATCGCCGATGTTCAATGCACTACGCGCAAATACAATGAGTAGTAAAGTATTTTTTTTAATCATTTTGCCCATGTGGAAGGCGTTAATGCCACCATGATGCAAGAGGTTTCTGGTGTAATATTAGGTTGTTCCAAAAGTTTGTAAACACTTGCAAAAAATTGAAATTTTACTCGCAAAAACAACAAAAAATATTGCTCAAAATAAAGACCATCATTTTCCAAGACTTTCTGCCATCAATCTGCAAGCTTTCGGATCTGGTCAAAGTACCATTCAGCCGGCTTCGAATCAAAGAATTCTTGACACGCTTCCTCGACTTCATCAAACGAGTCGAATCGGCGGCCCTTCAGAAAGTGTTGTATTGAGCGAAAAAGTCCGTAATCTGATGGAGCACAGTCAGGACTGTAGGCTGGATGTGGCAGACCCTCACCGCCGTCTAGCTCTTCAAACTTGTCTTTGGTTTTCCTGGCGGTGTGTGGCTTGGCATTGTCCTGCTGCATCAAAACATGCTTTCGGTTGATCAGAGCCAGGTACTTTTGCTTCAACTTTTCGTAGACCCGCTCAAGTTACTGACAGTAAAGTTCGGCACTGATGGCACGACCATTCGGAACCAACTCAAAATGCACGATTCCTTCAAAGTTCCACCAAACACACATCATTATGTTCTTGATGAATCGATCTTGTTTTGGAACTGGCGGTGTCTCTTGCCTTTTCTGAACCCATCGCTTGTCTCGGTTGTGCTGGACCAGATAGACCCATTTCGCAAGTGTTTACGAACTTTTGGGACAACCTAATATATTACCTTGACCAACAAAAGTATGATTGACAGAAATATATTCTGGCCGTGGATGATTTCGACGGGGTGCAACATCAAAGGCAGAAAACACAGGCGACAGCAAAGGCTTGAAAAGCAAGATCCGACAAAGATATGACTGACCTCAATTAAGCATAACCCGAAAAAGCAAAAAATGTGTAGGAATTTTGGGCTATATAAGTCTGGGGTTTCTTGCCGAAAACGGAAGGAGAAAAGAAGTACAGAAGACAGATAGAAGAGAGATGCCCGCTGGCTGCAAAAGCAGAAACTGGCTAACGAATCCACCCCGTCGGCTCCCTCGTATATGTACGATATTTCTCTGGCTACCTTCCTACTCCATACAACCGTCACCGATGAAGAATAAAAATATTTCTTTATCTAAACTTATTTATAAATGGAACTTTGTTTCTGTGTATATGTGTGTCTGTGTTTCAGTGTGTGTGTGTGTGTGTGTGTGTGTGTGTGTGTGTGTGTGTCCGTTACCTGTAGACTCCCCGAAACGGCTGAACCGATTTTCTTGAATACTTACACAGTTGTACTATAAGCGTCTGCGAGTGTTCTTAGCTAGGTTTTGTGCCGGTTTTAATCAAATTTAATACACTCATAGACAAAAACATAAGAAACGATATTCAGAAGTTTCAAGGTTGCAGTTCTTACGATAGTGCAGAAAATCGATAATATATATATATATATATATATAAAAGGCAAGATGTTTGTGTGTGTGTCTGTTTATCTGCCTGTATGTCTGTATTTTTTCAGCCCTTTTATTTTAGTTTTTGCTTCGGGTTTGGTTCTAAGTAGGTATAATTATAGTTCTTAGTCTCAGCCATGATACCATTTACTCAGAGGACTTATTTAGCCTTCAAAATTCAGTTTACGACGAAAAAACTTATTTGATATCGATAGCAGGAAATCAAAATTTGACTTACATCCATTCATTTTTCTTTCAGTCTACGGTTTCGCTTTAACTGTAAGCAACTATTGCTTTTTAGTCTTTCGTGCCAACGTCCAAAGAATCTGAGCTCCAGGACCATGGATTAGTTTTAAAGCTTTCATTACACTCGAGCAACGCCTGGCTATACTGCTAGAATATATATATATATATATATATATATAATCATAATCATATATATAATCATATCGCCCCAAGCAAGGCAGTTTAATGCCACTGGTGCGCAGGGGGTTACATAGGAAAAAAGTTATGAGAAAGAGTGATAGGTTATAGGGGGTGTCAGGAAATGGGTAAGAGAAGCATGAGAATACTGATGAGAGCTGAGTGGATGGAAAAAAGAGCATGAGAGAGAGGAGGTAATTATTGACATACGAGATGACTTTACAGTTAAATTCCTGGAGATTGTAGCTGTCGGTATATATATTATTTATTAACCCATAATTTACAAGAACCCTTAAGAAAATGCTATCAGTCAAGACAATTTTTTTCATGTTAAACTAGCATAAGTCTACAATTTGTCCTTGATTTGAATATTGCTGTGACATTTTTTCTTTTCTGGTGCTTCTGCTATGTATCTAGAAACACTTGATAAAATCTAAAAAAGAATCTGCAATGTTATTAGTAGTGACCTGACATCTCGGAACACGATGGACAAAGCATGTGTTCAACAAGGAAGTTCACACTATCAGAAGCATCTCACCATTGAGAAGCACTATATATCAAACACTTCTCTCCTGCCATCAACCTTACGTTATTTAATAGTGAAAACAGCGTATTGAAAGTTGTTTTTTTTTTTTGTTTTTTTTAAATAGAAAAATCCTCACGCGAATTCTCGTCGCGCGCCGCATGTGAGGGCTTGGAATGAATTCTCCTTTTAAAAATCAACACAAAAATAAATTACTACGTAACATTCAAAACACCAGGGAAAATAACACCAGAGACAAAAACGCCCTTAAAAATCGCTACAGAAGTAGCCGAAAGCGCTTGGGGCAATAAAAATCATGGACAACTTTTATATTCTTTATCTCTCTGGATCTTTTCGTTATCAATCAGCACATTTCTGCTTTTAATTTGTCTTTTTCCTTTCGTACAAGCCAACAATTGTCAACCTCTCCCCCCCCGCCCCGTTCCAACCCTTACTTGCCCTCCCACCGCGTCAATTCGGTTCACGTGCACATCACGCCTAAATCTGCTCAAACCTTCACTTTACCGGCATTCATCACCAAAACCACTCTTTCCTCTTTAACTTTTACCTCGATTTACACACAACTATTCCCCATCCAAAGCGGCGAGGGGAAGGAGCATATTTCTACCGGAGTCCCATCGCACCTTCCTCAACAGTCTGACCCTCGTTGACGTGCGACCATCTCACGCTTTTCTCTTGTTTAAGTCAGATGTAACGTCGGGTTTCTAAGTTTGAAGAAATGTTTGGGGGCCGAGTTGGGTATATAGACAGCAATTTTGTGGAGCGGGTGGGTCTCTGCTTTTGACAGGCTCTCATTCGCCGGTACCTCGGGGCAAAGCCTGATCATGAAAAGACATCATTGTAATTTGCATAACGTCAGCTTCGGAATCGTAAAACATGCAAGTAATGCATACTTGAAATATAGATAGATAGATAGATAGATAGATAGATAGATAGATAGATAGATAGATAGATAGATAGGTGTGAGTTTGGCTTTTGCGATCGTCAGACAAACTGATGATATATGTATATATCCGAGTGAATAAAGAATATATATATGTATATATCCGAGTGAATAAAGAACGAAAAAAAAAATTGCCTGAATCCAAAATGAAGGTTAAATATACAAAATCAGATTAATTATAAAAACTCTGCTTAAATACAAAAATATTCTGTATAAAATAAGCATTCCACCACTTACACCTCCCTACTCTGCTCCTCTAAGAAATCCAAAGGATATAGTCTAGTGCGTGTGTGTGTGTGTGTGTGTGTGTGTGGTTGTGTGTGTGTGTGTGGTTGTGTGTGTGTGTGTGTGTGTGTGTGTGTGTGTGTGTGTGTGTGTGTGTGTGTGTGTGTGTGTGTGTGTGTGTGTGTGTGTGTGTGCAGACAAACTTTCATTCTGACCAAACCAGTTATTACATTTGTTGGATGTATTTGGTCAACAATCTTACATTTATGCGAGTTTGTTTCAAGGCCATCGAAAATTCTTTGATCAATTCTTATATTTTTTTTTTTTTATTATTTTTTTTATATAATTCGGATCATTTTTCTTTTCTGCAGCGATAATTTGAAGGCAAATTGTTCAATATGTGAGTACTTTCGGCTTTCATTAGCCATTATTAAAGACTATTCGTTGTGCGCAATATATCAATTTTATTGTTTTTCAAACATTACGTCTTCACGCGCGATTGACTTGTATTTTTGATAGAGGAAATTTTATTTTGGGGGACCTACCCACAAATGAACTCTTCCACACCTTTATAATATGGCTACCAACTCTGAGTGAGGGAGATACACAGACACTGAGTAGTAGCCACAGAGTGAGTGAATGGGTGAGTCAAGACGCAGCGGGAGGAAGTACTCTCCAGTCCACGTTTACCTCTGTACTAGGTTTTACGAGAATATCGTATTCAACCTTATATCCGAGTCTGTGTTATTATTCCATGACCCTTCGGTCATAACAAATGCCTATATGTATTCTTCTTTGGATTAATTTCTTGTTATTTGTTCACCACTACTGTAGCTAGCTATTGAAATGGGCTTAAGCAAGTGGTCAGCAGAGCGGGTTTAGAAGGGGTATCAAGAGAAAACGTGTTAAAAGCTACTAGGTATAGGGACTTGTGAAGTAGTATTTACCTCATTTAAACTGTTCGAACTGTTGTCCTCGTCTTTATTGTCACGTTTACGACGTTTCTGCCGTTGTACGCTCTGGCCTTCTTCAGGTGCAAGGAACCAAACTTTTTATTTCGATCACTGAGGTACATCATTCTCATTCCAAAAAGTTCTGAGTTCAATACCTGGCTACAGCAGTGGTGAGCAAATACCTTAGAGAGTTGAGTTAAAGAAAAATAACTACATTGCATCCGGAAGTGGCATCTCACATGGAATGCGAATGATATACGCCAGTGATCGAAATAAAGGGCTCGGTTTGAGATTCTTAGCAACCTGAAGAAGGTTGGAGCGTACAACGCCTGAAACGTTGTAAATACGACAATAAACAACAGCCTGAACAGTGAAAATAAAGTAACCAACAAGGGGTTGATAAACCGTTAAAAACAAATAAATCAAGCATTTTTCGAAGGAAACCACTCACTTTCCTTAATAGAGAAACTCTTCAATGAAAAATTGATAACCATATTTTACTGACGATTCAGTCAGTTAAGTGCTATACATGATACACGCGTTGGGCGATCATGTCGCGAAAGAGACATGACTGACTGAGCAGAAGATTATCCCGCAGTAGGTTGCCATTACTTTCTGCGGTAGAGTGGTTGCCAGCCAAGGCTATAGAACCCAATCTGTCCTATTATTTAACTCATAGCTGGAGGGAGAAGAGATGTATTATATTATTAAGTAGTAATTAGTGGGGGATCAGTTTATTACTTCATAACAATATAAAATTGATCCCCCACTTTTTACCCGGTAGAAGCCTTAATCATGTTTTCAACTATTGTATTCAATCAGTCAGTTAAGTGCCATACGTGATACACGCTTGGGCGATCATGTCTCGAAAGAGACATGACTGACTGGGCAGAAGATTATCCCGCAGTATTGCTATCCGCGGTAGACTGGTTGCCATCCAAGGCTATAGAACCCAATCTGTCCTGTTATTTAATCGATAGCTGGAAGGAAGAGACGGGTTAATACCTTTCCCAATGGTATTTGCGTGTAAGTGAATGCAAGGAATTCAACTGGAATTCGAACTCGGCACTCTGATTTCTCGTTCCGAGCCGATATCCACTGCACCATAACGCACATCCCTACTGACGATTACCTCAGATAAAACAAAAAACGTCGAAATATTGACGCTGCTTAATTCATATTTGTATTTATTACGGCTGACATATTGTCTAAATGTTATGTATACACGAATAATTTCCCGGTTGCATTCCTCAAATCTGTTTTTAACACCCAATAACTCTCGCCACTACCACTCGCCATGTCTTAATTCCATCAATTTTCTCAAATTTTCCAGCGTTTATTTTTATTGCCACCATTTTTTTTAATTTTGAGATTTCGGAAGCTAAGTTATAAAGGCAACACATTTTTACTTTTGTTTTCTTTTTTTTTTTTGTTGCATACATTTTTCTCAGGCTTGTTATACGCATGCGCAATAAAAATGTCTTCTTCCCCCTTCCCGGGCGAAAGGCTACTGTCAGCTTCTATGTAATTCACCGCCTTCACCTCGAATAACTTACACTCGGTATTTTAAATAAAGGCAAAAGAAAATTCCTGAATGACGGCATTCACATGTAAAAAGGGGGAAAAATACTTCAACTGAAAGACAATGCTTCAAGTTATATATATATATATATATATATATATATATATAATTTTTATTAATAGCATATTAACGTATAAATAAATCACACACACATGTATGTGTGTATTTTAAGTGTATAGAGTGTGTCCAAGTTTAAATATATATATACATATATAAAGCCTGACAATTTTTTTAAAAACATGAAACAGACTGTCAACCCTGGATATTAACTTCACTTCTTCTTTTTCTTCTATGTGCCCTGTCCTTTCAGGACGTAGGCGATCATGGGTTTCCACGTATCCCTATCCGTGGTGGCTCTTAGCACGCCTTCTCCTGTTACACCACCCAAACGCCGCTCTGCCATCCACTGGCTGAAGCCCATTAATCTAGAATATAAATGTTTAGAAACTAGCATGGTCACAAAATGAGGGGTCAGTTTATATATTGATTATAATATAGATTTCATCCCCCAGTTTATACCCACATTATAATTTCTTTTAAACTCTTGGCATATAACTTCTTCTTCTATGTGCCCTGTCCTTTCAGGACGTAGGCGATCATGGGTTTCCACGTCTCCCTATCCCTGGTGGCTCTTAGTAAGTTTTCTCCTGTTACACCTCGCAACTCCCGCATTCTAGCACTCTCTTCTTTGTTTCTAGTGAAATTTTCGCCTTCGGATCTCTGAGTCGCACTTTCCATCTCCTGTTAGAACATTTCCTAGGCATTTTAAATTTTTGTACTTGATTGATTCTGGTATCCCCCCCCCTGTATTTAGCATTTTGGGTTGCTCTTTTTGCTGATAACCATGCATTCAGTTTTCGTGCAGTTTCTTTGTAGTCCCTTTTTGTCACTCTCTTCAGCTACCTTCTCTAGGGGGTCTGTAGTTTCTTTTCCGTGATCTGTATCATCACGTACCTTCACTACCAACCTTTAAATTCACATACGCTCTATCTCTGATATTGAGCACTTAAGTTTATAAACATATAGTTTTAAACCTATATATGTATATATATATATATATATATATATATATATATATATATATATATATATCCGAGTGAGTATAGAATGAGGAGAGAAAAGAAACATTTTTTCCCGTCCAAAACATTAATTTAAAACAGTGCTCGATATATGATGCATAGAGCTGTGAATATGAGGACATATATAGAAAAAATTATGTACATGTTCTAAAACATAATTTATAATATATATATATATATATATATATATATATATATATATATATATAGTGTATCGAGGCAGTAGATAATTTTCTAAACATATACTGTTAAATATCAGAGACAATGAATGTCTATTATGTTTAATCATGAGCCGTTCTGAACATCGCATTTTGGCTTTAATTTCAAGTGAAAATAAAGACAAAAATTCTCCAACCAAACCAAAACGGTTGACGTCGATAGAGAACGTTGAGAAAGTAAGAATAAAGCACTCTAATTGCATTTTCGAATTGTATTTTTTCGATTTTTCTTACAAAAGCATCCGTGTCCCGGTCCTAGTCACGGTCTCGGCTGCTGCTGCTGCCCGTCCGAGACACGCGTCCGGTCGCGGGTTGGTCGTCGTCGTCGACTAGGCGTCTGACTCGCGTTTCATCACGGCAGGTAGGTACCCGATCTATCTCTTGGCCCACAAAAGTTGGTTCTAAGGTTTCGGCTCACGTGTCACCTTTCTGATCAGAGTACAATTAAACAACATTTCTTAGAAAACCATAGCCATGTAGGTCATATCAGACAGATTTTAGTCAACAATACAATAATCCTCACTCATACACATAGTAAAAAGAACCTTCAGATATTGGAGGCCATCTACATAAAATCCAAACAATCAACACTTCATAAAATCACGTTTAAATCTGGTCATAACACATTACATTTCTTTTAAATATATGGTTCTGTTGTCATTTCGAGCTCTCACGCGGTGTGACGTCATAGAATTGCATTACAAATTTACGAACTGCGTTTGCTATTTTTGGTAACTGTTATCGTTACTTAGCAAAGTTTTATGTCAACACAAGATAAAATCGTCGCTGATGGTGGATGTTTTTATGTTAACGTCCCTGTAACCTCTCTGAAGATGGCTCATGTGAGCCGAAAGCTCATCCGTTTGCTTTTAACCCAGGATTGAAACCCGACCGAATTGGCGTCAGTCGGCGATTCTACCTCTGGGCTATGGGCGCTCGGTAGAAGGAGACAGACTTTTAACGCATGTATCATACGCCAGTGGTCAGAGTGATCTAATTCATTACTGAATGAACGATGCGTAGATGCTAGAGTAGCTACTGTTTTTTCAAAGTCTGCCATTCTTCCAGAGTGCTCAATAAGGATGTGAGAGCGTAAATAGTACATACGTATATATATATACATATATATATATATATATAATTTCCTGCCATATAAGCGTTCAAATAAATCACCGTTACAAGAGCGTTCTTAAAAAAAAACGGTAAACGGTAAAATCAGTTATTAAAAATCGCCTGAAGACACCACTCATGGTATAAACCTGGGTCGCGTAATAACTCGTTTAAAAATGGAAAATATATATAATTATATTTTATGAATTAATTATCCATTGCGACACGGCAATTTCTTTGTTTCGAGATATATTCTCTTCATCAGGCAATGTTTGATGCTAGTTTGACAGATGATCAACATTTAATACGTAAATCATCTGTACAACCTTTTCCTGTTTACATTAAACATTTTCCTGTTTATATCAAACATTGCCTGATGAAGAGAATACATCTCGAAACAAAGAAATTTTCGTGTCGCAATGGATAATTAATTCGTAACTATATAATTATATTAAGCTCTATAATATTTATTATATCGAGCACTGTTCACAAAATAAATGCCGGGACACTCAAAATAGTAAATCCTTGAGTCCTCTTCACCTGCAATTATATATATATATATATATATATATATATATATATAGTATTGTAAGAAAGTGATAGGACGCGTAGATTTTAAAACCCACTGTTCAAGCATTTACTTTTATAAAGAGTGCTCGATACAAAGTAGAGCTTTATACTGTAATAGTTGTTACAATTGGTTTTTAAAAGCATATGATCACTACACAAAACTTCTCGTGTTTCAGAGCACAAGTGCTCCTCTTCTGGTGATTAATGGGAAATGAAAATAAATAGTGGAAACGATTCATTCTTGGGAATGTGATATGTAACACACACACACACACACACACACACACACACACACACACACACACATATATATATATATATATATATATATATATATATTAAATTATGTTTTAGAACATGTATAAATTTTTTTCTATATATGTCCTCTTCTCTACAATCATATGTTTGTTTCAGTGTTTGGGCTCAAACTCTTACTCTTTACTTCTCCCGATGATGTGTTGGAGTCCAAACATTGAAACAGCCATATGATTGTAGAGAAGAGGACATATATAGAAGAAATTATGTACATGTTCTAAAACATAATTTATAATAAATATTCACAGCTCTATACATCACATATCGAGCACTGTTTTAAATTAATGTTTTGGACGCGAAAAAAATTTTCTTTCCTCGTTCTGTACTCACTCGGATATATATATATAGTCATCCGCAGACAGATCTCTTTCGCTGTATCACAGGTCATCAGTACGATTAGACTCGACTCCGATTGCTTTTAATCCAGGATTGAAACCCGACCAAATTGGCGTCAGATGGTGATTCTACCTCTGAGCTACGGGCGCTCAGTAGAAGGAGGTAGACTTTTTAGCGTGTATATTATCATTATACACGCCCAATAGCTGAGAGTGTTCTAATTCATTGCTGAATGAACGATGCGTATATATATATATATATATTTATTTGTCAATGTGTGCGTACGGGTATGCGGGCTTGCGGGCCTACGTGTATTCTTAATGTTATAAACTTTATATTTTGTGGATACACAATTTTGAATTTGTTTTTTTTTTTAATCATCTCACCCCAAGCAAGGCATTCCACTGCCACTATTGCGCATGGGGCTACATCGGGGAAGGTAAAGAGAAGGAGTGGTTAGACATAGGGAATGTCAGGAGGAAGGTGACAGATGAGTAAGGATACCGAGGATGATGGTTGGGCAGATGGGAAGAGTGTTTGATAGAATGGGAGCAGGTTAGTGTGTTAGGAGGTGTCTATTGACCTTACATTTAAACTCCTGGAGATTACCTATTATTGTTTGCATTACAATGAAAAATTAATTACAAGGAAACGACTTCTGGATTGACGCCTTCCCGCTAATAAGTCTTTTAACGTCCAGGTCGGTAGCCGTTAATTTCGTTCTTCACGACGGCGCTACAATATAATAATAAGCCTCTTTTCTTATATTTGGTCAGTTCTTTTTTTTTTTTCTTATAATCGTTTCACCCCGAGCAAGGCATTTCACTGCCACTATTGCGCAGGGGGTTACAAAGAGGGGAAAATGGTGAGAAAGGATGGTTAGATATAGGAAATGTCAGAAGGAGGGTGATAGGCGAGTAAGGATACCGAGAATGAGGGTTGGGTAGATGGTGAGAGTGTTGGGAGAATAGATGCAAATTAGTGTGATAGGAGTTTGCTCTCTGGTAGCAGTATGATATTCTGCTGGTCTGGGTTACTTGGGCAGAGTAAGAGTGGATTGAGATGTTGACGGAAACTACGGCGTGATCAAAGTTTCCGAGAGGGCAGAGCTGCCTGGTAGTGCAAGAGTCTGGGATGAAAGTGAAGCAGAAGTCTAGTAAAGAGTCCCTTTCGTTAGGGTTATTAGAGAAACGTGTGGGGAAGTCCACCACTTGCGTTAGAGCTTGGGTTATTGAAACATTCATGGTGCAGACCCCAGCAAGGTCGGTGACAGTGTTTTCAAGCCACTTGGTGTGGTGGGCGTTAAAATCACCAAACACAACTATATGGGCAGATGGGTGAGAAGAAATGGCCTTGTCGATGTTGATAGAGATGCTATCAAGCACCGAATAGTCAGAGGAGGAGGGGGAGCGGTAGAGGAAGAAGAGATAGCTAACCGAGCTTAGAAGTGAGAGACGGAAGCACATGAAAGAATGATCCAGGGATTCAAGAGATGTTACCCTGGCTAGAGGGAGTTGTTCGCTATCATAAACACCAAGCCCATGCATATGGACATTGGAGTCCTTCCTGAAGAGGGGAAGGTAACCAGGAACGAAAAGCCCCGAGGAGGGGATAGAAGGGTCGAGGTTAGTCTCACATATAGCTAAGATATCGGGTGAGTTACTTTGGAGGAATGATTCTACGCTGTTAAAGTTACTGTGAATACCTCGTATGTTTGTGAAGGAAACGCAGATAGGTTTGGGCGTTTTACGACTAGCTGGTTTAGTCTTGCTGTTTCGTTTGTTCTGTGTGGGATGTTGGTGGGGGTTAGTGATAAGGGAACAAGTCTCGTGGATTGACCGTTAGAATTTTGAAGAAAGTGGTGTGGGTAGTTAATATGGTTGATTATTGAGAGTCATTGATTTCTAGACAGATTTAACATTAGCAGTTAGAATGTAAATTTTCATTAACTTGCATCTAGACTATATCCTTTGGATTTCTTAGAAGAGTCGGTAAGGGGTGGGATGCTTATTTTTTGCAGAATATTTTTGTATTTAGGAGAGTCTTTATAATTAATGTAAATTTGTATATTTAATCTTAATTTTGGATTTAGGAAATAGATTTGTCCTATTAGATTTTAAATTTTAATTAGATGACAGTTTGGAAACCGATTTTTTCTATTAAATTTTTAATTTTTAATTTCTTTTCTTATACTTGGTCAGTTGTGTGTGGGATGTTTAATGTTTTGGGCGTTGTAAAAATTATTTCTTCGTTCTGTATTCACTCGGATATATATATATATATATATATATATATATATATATATATATATATATATATATATATATAATCAGGCCGGTAGATATAAATATAAAATACCGTTTAATTAAAAACAGAATATCTATTTAAATACGGGTATCGGTAAAAATAATGTTCAAAATAATTCATTACAAATTGTCGGTTGCTTATAACCAAGTTTCGTTAAAATTCGTTAATTTCCGTAACATGTTTACATTTGTTTGACATTACGATACACTACAGAGCAGATATGGTTTGTTTACGATAGATCGAAAATTGTGTTATATAAGCATGATAAAAACCTCGTCCGATCAAGAGGCTATTCATGGTCGAGTGGTTAAGACAGTACCAGATCAAATAGTAGCTTCCCCTATGTAAATAGGGGTCGCA
The DNA here is from genome assembly GCA_037127315.1 of Ascarosepion bandense. NCBI lineage: Eukaryota > Metazoa > Mollusca > Cephalopoda > Sepiida > Sepiidae > Ascarosepion > Ascarosepion bandense. The sequence continues at coordinate 452,574 of JBBBDQ010002309.1, read as the reverse complement.
GGTTCGAATCCTGCTGGATAGCACACATTTTCGTAATAAAAATTTATCGTAAATAATCAGGCCGGTAGATATAAATATAAAAATACTGTTTAATTAAAAACAGAATATCTACTTAAATACGAGTATCGGTAAAAATAATATTCAAAATAATTATTTATATATATATATATATATATATATATATATAGCTTGTCCATAAGCACAGTACTAGATTATAGATTGGCAGGTAGATCTCATCATTATACAGTTGGAATAATGACTAGATGTAAGCGTCAATTTTGTGTTAAGATTTTCTTCTTGCATAATGTTCGCTAGTTGAGTCCTATTCCGACTTTTTGCTTTCCAGTTAACTTTGATGTTGCATTTAACTTTTTGAAGATCGACCATTCTCTTCTGTCTGCAATATTATTATCCCTTTTCCTTAATAAGGTTATTCTATACTTTTACACTCATTTAGACCCTTGCGTCTTAGGGATCTTATCGCCTTGATGTGAAATGATTAGCAAATAGAACAATTTAGTCTTCATAATTATTATATTAACGCGTTAAATTTGTTCTTGACTTAAAAATAAATAAGTTTAAGAATAAATATTTTAAAGTTGTTGGGGGACAGGTGCTAAAATTCGAAGATTTAAATCATACAATTAGATATTTTGCAAATTTTTTTTTCTGTATTATTCATCCAAATCTTGCGGATGTTCGGAAACTTAGCGTCTGCAAACTTGAAGCATCCGACTATAAAGAAGGAATTGACAGGATGTAAAAGGGGCGTTGCCGTGGGGGTAGTTGGTGGGATGCTGTGTACATGGGAAGTCAGCCGAATAACAACAGACGCGAACTTGTTTTAGACGATCAGGGCTTATCTTGGCGACATGTGTGTCTGAGATGCGCGCACGCACGCATACAGACACATATACAAAGGTAAAAGAGAGAGAATAAACACACACACACACACACACGGAAGCACATTAAGATATGTCTAAATCAGGGGTTTTCAAACTTTTTTGACATATGGACCCCTTTTTTTAACTTACGGACCCCTTTATATTTCAAGTTTCAGTCTAGGGAGCCACTATAAACGCTTATGAAATTTATACATAAAATTTACTAAAAATATCTTATAGTTTTGCATTAACGTAGTAAAAACTGGTTTTAATAATTCCTTAAATTCATGAATTTAAATTGTCATTTGATGACATTAATAAGTAAAAACAAATATCCAGATATTGAAAATTAATCCATGGACCCCCTATCTTATCCTTGCGGACCCCCTGTGGTCCACGGACCACAGTTTGAAAACCCCTGGTCTAAATGGTTAGCTGTAAATACTATGACAATGTTTATAGGACTTTGTAACCAACTTTCGTAGTGCGTTTATTTAAAGACACCAATAAGAGCACCTGCGACCAAACGCTATAGAGTGTTCGATCGTCAATGGGTATCTGACACCGGTGACCACCATGGACTGTTGTTACTATATAATATACATACGGGAGATCGATTCTCTATTATAATCAATACATCAACTGATCCCTGACTTTGTGACCACCATGGACTGTTGTTACTATATAATATACATACGGGAGATCGATTCTCTATTATAATCAATACATCAACTGATCCCTGACTTTGTGACCACCATGGACTAAGCAAATCTAGTAAACATGGTTCGCTATATATAGTACTTCTCACCCAGTAGAAAGCTCAAGAGCCACTTAAGGTAGAAGGTTAGTAACTGAGGTTGTTAGGATGAAATAAAACGTGTATATTATTGGGATATGCAAAATCGATAAAGCTGGAACCTACTTAAAAAGGTTAAGATCGTAGTGATCGGGTGCAAATTCATTCGGGTGACTGCTCAACAAAGTAACTGTCCTTGGAAAGAAATTCCTCCTTACCAATGGAACTCGAAGGGAATCAGAATGAATCGACCTGATGCACGTAACATGGTGAGTCCTACTCAGACAAGGGTGCAACTGTTGGTAAAATTCGCCATAATTTATGGATAAAGCTTGATGGTCACAAAGTCAGGGATCAGTTGATGTATTGATTATAATAGAGAATCGATCTCCCGTATGTATATTATATAGCAACAACTGTCCATGGTGGTCACAAAGTCAGGGATCAGTTGATGTATTGATTATAATAGAGAATCAATCCCCTGAATGTATATTATATAGCAACAACAGTCCATGGTGGTCACAAAGTCAGGGATCAGTTGATGTATTGATTATAATAGAGAATCAATCCCCTGAATGTATATTATATAGCAACAACAGTCCATGGTGGTCACAAAGTCAGGGACCAGTTGATGTATTGATTATAATAGAGAATCAATCTCCTGAATGTATATTATATAGCAACAACAGTCCATGGTTGTCACAAGGTCAGGTATCAGTTTATGTATTGATTATCATAGAGAATTGATCCCCGACGTTATATTATATAGTAACAACAGCCCATGATGGCCACAAAGTAAGAGATTGAAGATAATGTTGACAACGTTCCTGGATATAGAGTATCCTCTTGGCATCTGTTGACCATGTCCGTCATAGTCTATGGATATAGGTTATCCTCGCCGCACGTAATCAGTTCAATGAAACAACGTCCAAGATTATCACTCCCGAATCAGACACTCCCCAGAATCGGATTTGATCTCCAATACTCGGAAAAATATGGCCTCCTTTTATACACGTCGCACTGAATATTTTGAGCTTCCTGATTAGTTAAGCCTTCTGTTGTTGAACTATAAAATGGGTTGGCTCATGGATGTCTCAACAGTATATATGAATACCAAAAATCCAACAGAAACTTCATCCAGTACAAAGATTGTGGCTTAAAAAAATATCTCTTTAGTCAAATCGCTAACCACAGAAGAAAACCATTTGAATAGTTTGCAGCATTAGACAAATTTGATACTGGTTGTAAACTTCTGCTGTAGATGGGTGAGACGCAGATGAGAAAGCGAACGTCGCGGCGAGCGGTCTTTTGTCCCTTTCTGTCCGCCCTCAGTTAGCTTCTCTGCTTTCGGTTGCTAGTGACCACTATCTTACAGACAACAACGTTCTTTGTATTGTCTTCTTAGGAACTCAAGGTCTGGTGGCTTCACTCAGCGACCTCTTTTGTTAGAATCATTTGACATGGTTCTTTTGAGGTCCACTTCACTTATACGATAATCATCATGGCAATAACTGTCTGAAACAATTTTCGTAACACCATTCATTTAACAAGATATCGGCTGACACTGATATCGTTACGCGCCACGGTCTACAACCGTTTTGTCGACGGAAACGTTGTTGTTGGTTAAAAAATCATTTATCCCCCATGACGCTGCGTAAATGCTTTCGAATTCTATTAAGTCTGTCAATATCAGACCACATATACCATCAACATTTTTAATTGTTTTATTCTGACTCTAATGAAGATAAAGTACACCGCTGTGAAAATTAATTCAAACAACTGTTTCAGTTTCCTTTCTTTCACAATACGGTCAGTTTTAGACCTACTACACAGAAAGGAAACTACAAGACCTCCTACAGAAGGTAGCTGAAGAGAGTGATAAGAAAGGTCTACAAATAAACTGCAAGAAAACTGAATGCGTGGTCATCAGTAAAAAGGGCAGCCCAATATACCAAATACAGGTCGGGGATACTAGAATCAAGCAGGTACAAAAATTTAAATACCTGGGAAGTGTTATAACAGAAGACGGAAAGTGCGACACAGAGATCCGAAGGCGAATTGGTATGGCGAAGGAAGCATTCCAGAAGTTGAGTAAAGTATTAAGAAACAGGACAATTTCGCTAGAAACAAAGGGGAGGGGGTTACTGGATTGCTATGTGTTGTATGAGTGAATGTTGGACAATATCATCGAAGATGACGAAAAAACCTGAAGTAACTGAAATGTGGTTCCACAGAAGGATGCTGTGAATATCATGGATCGAGCATGTGAGCAATGATGATGTTTTGGAAATGATGGAAACGAAAAGGAAATTAATACTGAGCATCAGGAAGAGACAGCTGAAGTTCCTGGGACATGCAATGAGGAAGGAGGGCTTGGAGAACCTGATACAAACAGGCTAGAAAGAGGGAAAAAGAGACAGGGGAAAGCAACGGATAACATGTTTGAAGGACCTGACCAGGTGGATGATGAAACGAGGGTCGCATGGTGTAACAGGAGGTGTGCTAAGAGCCACGAGGGATAGGGAGATGTGGAAAGCTTTGACCGCCTACGTATTGAAAGGACAGAGCACATAGAAGAAGTTATATGCCAAGTATTTATAAGCAATTATAATGTGGATATAAAATGGGGGATCAAATCTATATTATAATCAATATATAAACTGATCCCTCATTTTGTGGCCATACTAGTTGCTATACATTTATATTCTAGATTAATGGGCTTGAGCTAGTGGATGGCAGAGCGGGATTTGGGTGGTGTAACAGGAGAAGGCGTGCTAAGAGCCACCAGGGATAGGGAGACGTGGAAAGCTATGATCACCTACGTCCTGAAAGAACAAGGCACATAGAAGAAGAAGTTATATGCCAAGTAGTTATAAGAAATTATAATGTGGGTATAAAGTGGGGGATCAAATCTATATTATAATCATTATATAAACTGATCCCTCAATCGATTTCTATTTTTTTCCTCGCATTAGGTGTGCAGTAATATGAATGTATTTTCAGGTTGTATGATGAAATTTGTTTGACCTTGAAAAATAGTGAGTATTCTGTGATTGCGTCAAATTTTTATCAAACCCGAGCACCACCGTCTCGACTGTGGATTAGTTCTCCTACTATCATTGTTTGCGATGAACGTTACTGCAAGGAAGCGTACAAAAATTGTAACGCTTCACGAACACATTGGCAAGCCTTGCAGAGAGATCGCGGATATTGTTGGTGTCAGCCTTTCAACTGTCAGTCGTGTCATCAAGGTGAAGAAACAAACTGGATTCATCAATTCAAAACGTAAACAAAAATGCAATCGGAAATAAACAACTCCAAGAGACGACGTATACGTGATCAGGGAAAGCGTGAAAGATCCTAGAAAGACATGATTCGTTATGTTTCAGTTAATTTTCACGAGGGTGTATGATAGATGGAGCCAGTTACTTTCTCGATTGGTAGAAGCAATCAACATCTTTTCCACATATCTCTAGCGGTCTTACCAATATAGGAGTTCCATTTGAGGTCTGGAGTGAGTTTTAGTCCCAACAAACGTTCGAAATGAGCGTTCAAGACAAGGAGCCGCTTTAGGTTGAAGGCTTAAGGCCTGCTCAACAATGATGAAATATCACGAGTTTAATTTTGGATGTATTGAATGCTATCAGCCAGCCCCACTGAGCTGAGAGAATTCGGTTAGAGGAGAGGTCTTCTGCCAGACACTGGTTATTAAGAGGTAAACTCGTACGCTGTGGTATTATCTGCTGCGATACAAGGAACCGGCCATTCTTTCAGCATCTTTAGTGATGGCACGAATATGCGTGTTTCATTGAAGGTTTAGCCTGAACTTTATTCTTAATAAGCGTTTCCGGCAAGTAGCGTCGTTTATTACTGAACTGTGCCCGGCTGTTAAGATTTTTTAAATACATAGTCTTACATATGATCGTTAACCCTTTCGCTGTTGCATTGTTATATCATTGTTGCATGGCTTTGCTGGCCCGTTCAGATATACATATGAAATTTCCATTCTTTTTCATATACTTGTTCTGTCCCTCCAGCACGTTGGATTTGATTGCTCTATCCAATTTCCGGTGGGATTCAGAACAATCTACCCCTGTGGACTAAAGAAAGGGCTCGGTTCAAAATTCCAGATATCACCTGACGAAAGCCGGGGCGTACAACGACCGAAACATCGCGAATCTAATCTAAACTTATCCATAAATGGAACTTTGTGTGTGTGTGTGTGTGTGTGTGAGTCCCCGTTACCTATAGACTCCGAAACGACTGAACCGATTTTCTTGAAAATTTACACAGTTGTACTATAAGCGTCTGCGAGTGTTCTTAGATAGATTTTGTGTCGAGGTACCCTCGATAAATATCGAAAATCGCTAATCGAAAAAATCGGGTTATAGAAGGAGTGGTCCGATTTTAATCAAATTTGGTACACTGATAGACAAAGACATAAGAAACGATAATCAAAAGTTTCAAGGTTGCAGTTCTTACAATAGTGCAGAAAATCGATAATATATATATATATATATATATATATATATATATATATATATATAAATAAAAAGGTAAGATGTTTGTGCGTGTGTCTGTTTATCTGTCTGTATGCCCTTTATACAAATCCACAATTTTTATCCGATTCAAGGTTGCAGTTCTTACAATAGTGCAGAAAATCGATAATTATATATATATAAATAAAAAAAAAGGCAAGATGTCTATGTGTGTTTATCTGCCTGTATGTTTGTATTTTTTCAGCCCTTTTATTTTAGTTTTTGCTTCAGGTTTGGCTCTAAGTAGGTATAATTGTAGTTCTTAGTCTCAGCCATGATACCGTTTACTCAGAGGACTTATTTAGCCTTCAAAATTCAGTTTACGACGAAAAAACCTTATTTTATATCGATAGCAGGAAATCAAAATTTAACTTACATCCATTCATTTTTCTTTCAGTCTAGAGTTTCGCTTTAACTGGAAACAACTATTGCTTTTTAGTCTTTCATGCCAACGTCCAAAGTGTCTGAGCTCCAAGACCATGGATTAATTTTAAAGCTTTCATTACACCCGAGCAACGCCGGGCTATATTGCTAGTATGCAATAAAGATGAGGACAGCAGCCGAAATAATGTAAATAGTTTGAACAATGTCAGTACGCTCAAACCCTTGGCCACGATAATTTGTCTTTGTGGTTATGTAAACAGTTCTAGCTACTTGGATTCACTCCCAGCCCATTGGGTCAACAAGGGGTACATTTTAATGCATTTTCAAACACTGAATGTTTAGCCCTCCACATAACCGCTATCAAGGATTCGCATTTTTGTCGCATCAATTGCGTCAATTGTTCGAACGCAGGTCTCATGGACAAAATGCTAAGGTTCGGACTATTCAACCAAGCGCCCATACATTTGTTATCGATTGTACACACGTATATGCTCTTTAGCACGTCGGTCAGTTAAGCGCCATACACGATTGAGCGATCATGTCTCTTTTGAGACATGAAAGACCGAGCAGAAAATATTTCCGCAGTAGTTTTCCATTACTTTTTGCGGTACACTGGTTGCCAACCAAGGCTGTAGAAACCTTTTTTTTTTTTGTATTTAACCCATATCTGTAGGAAGAAAAGACGGATTAATACCATTCCCAAGGGTATTTACGCTAAAGTGATTCACTTACGCACAAATACCCTTGGGAAAGGTATTAATCCGTCTCTTCCATCCAGTTATTGGTTAAATAACAGGACAGATTAGGTTCTATAGCCTTGGCTGGCAACCAGCCTACCGCAGAATGAATGGCAATCTACTGCGTGATAATCCTCTGCCCAGTCAGTTATATCTCTTTCGAGACATGATCGCCCAAAGCGTGTATCACGTATTGACTGACTGAATATAGTAGTTGAAAACATGATTAAGGCTTCTATTAGGCATAAAGTGGGGGATCAGTTTTATATTCCCTCCAGTTATTGGTTAAATAACAGGACAGATTAGGTTCTATAGCCTTGGCTGGCAACCAGCCTACCGCAGAATGAATGGCAATCTACTGCGTGATAATCCTCTGCCCAGTCAGTTATGTCTCTTTCGAGACATGATCGCCCAAAGCGTGTATCACGTATTGACTGACTGAATATAGTAGTTGAAAACATGATTAAGGCTTCTATTAGGCATAAAGTGGGGGATCAGTTGCTATGAAGTAATGAATTGATCCCCCACTAATTACTACTTAATAATATGATACCTCTCTTCCCCCTCTAGCTATGAGTCAAATAATAGGACAGGCAACCAGTCTACCGAAGAAAGCAATGGCAACCTACTGCAGGATAATCTTCTGCCTAGTCAGTCAAGTCTTTTTCGAGACATGATCGCCCAAAGCGTGTATCACGTATGGCACTTAACTGAATTCAACTGAAATTCGAACTCGATTCTCCGATTTCTCGTTCCGAGCCGATATCTACTGCACCACAACGCACGCCCGTTCTTTAGCTCGTAGTGTTATTCCGAGACAATGAGCGGGCATCTCGGTCATTGACAAATCTTTCACAATTCTATTTGCATACACTCATCCTCGCAACCAGCTGTAGACACATATTCTCAGAAGGAAAAAAAATGCAAAAAAAAAAAAGGGGCACGTGCCAAATAACAACCCCCTAGTGTCCCCCTCTCCACTCTACTTAATATTCCCCATAGCATTTGTCTATTGTTAAGACGTCATTACAAACGAAGTCACCAAGCCGTAGCACCAACGTCGCCTTCTCGCTACTGATACACTTCACCCTGTTCAACTTCGCTCCTGGGCACTCGGTGTGCTTGTGTGATTATGTGTGTGAGTGGGGGTGTTTGTGGGGAGTGCCGGTCCGCAAACTGACGGCATCAAGTTCATAAAGAGAATAGGAAAATAAAAAGGCTCGCCCCTTTTGAAACCCCCTACCGTTGATCCAGCCCTCCCATCCAAGCCCGCCCTAACCCGCCGCAACGCCCTCAACGTCTCTTAACAATGGAGACGGACTATCGCTTGAGTTTCGGACGAAGAAATGACGTACTTTTCGCCAGTGACCCTTGAATATGCTCCACGGTCCCCGCCTCCTACCCTCACTGACATCTAACGACTAGTTTGCCTTCACTATATGACACCGTGTCAAAGTCGAGCCGATCACCCACCTGAAGTTTTCTGTTATCTTCCTTATTACGCCCGGATATAAACGCTTATTTCCCGAGAAGAAACTATTTGTCTTGTTAATAAGAAAAGCAGCTGGTTGATAAAAAGGTAGTGAATTTTCCCAGAATTCAGTATTCGAGTCCAAATATAGGTCAGTTTGGCTTTGTTGACATCTCAAGTAAGAACTTATTATCAGCTGCGCGTGAAGCAATAGTGTAGATACCTCTATTAAATCGCGAAAAAAAAAACTGCATAGTTACTTTTAAACTGAATTTTTACACCCGAGCAACGCCGAGCTATACTGCTAGTTTCAAATAGAAATTATATTGATTGGAATATAAAAGTTGGAGATTTTTTTCGATTTTTGAATTTTGCCGCCATTTTTGAGCGATTGACATATTTGTAAACAAAAATTAATTCTCGGTTTTAAAAAATCTTGAAAAAATAAAATATACATCTGTGACATTATTTTTGAAAAATTAGTAAATTTTATGTTAAATTAATCTGATTTACACAAATATTACTTATTTATAGCGTGAAATTTAGAATAAAACTATTTCTTAAACACAGATTTGAACTTTGACCTGACAGCGCCTTAAATCAAGAACTTGTTGACAGTTACTTGACAAAAAGTGTATGGCGTTTATAAATGAAATAAATGTACTAATCTTTTTCGGGTAAGGGAGGAAACTCTGACTTTTTAATTTGCACATTGTAATTACCATACAAAAAAATAACATTAAATGTACAAAAAAGTTGAAATTATTTTAAAAATATGGGTGGAGAATGATTTTTACTAAACCTTTCAATTTTTGATAGGCAATATAAACATCAATTCTTAACTAAAAAATCTAACCGCGATAGTTCTTTAAAGATTTTAAAAATATTTTAAAAACTTTATCAATTAGTATAATAAAAAAATTAAAACAATTCTTTTAAAATTTCATTAGTTATCGAATTTTTTTTCTTCATACTATAATGTCCTTAATTTTTGTTATTTATTCAAGCAATTAAAAGTTTATCAAATTAAATAATATTAATATTATTGCATTTTTTATTTTAATGTTCGGATCAGATTTTCGGATAGAGAGGAAAATTTAAAATAAAAAAGGATGATTTATATTCCCTAATGAGTCCTGCGTTAACTAACAAAATTATAGACTACGACTCTGATATTTATTAAAATTTCATGGATTTACGTGGATGGGGTAACAGAGGTAAAAAAAATGTTTTTACCAAGATTTTTAAAAAGTAATAATTTCAAAAAAAATTTCACTCATTTGTGAATGAGTACTGAAAGTTTCATTAAAATCCGACAATTATTTGATTTTTGCAAGAATTTCCAAATTAATGTGTTTGTCAACGGAAAATAAGTGGGTGATGTAATTATTACGTTTTCCATTGTAAACTGTCGTAATGTTTTGGTTATCCGCTAACTCAAAACAAAACAAGATTTTCTGCCAAAATTTCGAAAATGTTAGAAGGGATTAAAAAAATAAAAAAAAAATAAAAATAATTCAAAATTACTTTTGATCTTTTTTCTTAATAATAATATAAACATTTTGATGGAAAAAGATTGTTTTATGTTTGGGACCTTTTTTATTCATACTATGCTGTTGTTTTTTTTTAATTTTTTTTTTTTTTAATGGAGGCACCTACAGTAGTGTGTCTCACTATTCACGAAACGCTGCAATTGGATAAATCCCCAGAAAGGCCAAAGGGAAGTGAAATACCTTTTTTCAAGTAGAATCTTTAATCCAATCTTCGAGGTTTTGATTCGGAATGTGGTTTTATGGCATATCGACTACTACATAATGGTCACATAGTTCCAAACAAGTATTTCAAAGTAGATTCTCCTAGTTTGAAATCTTAGTTGCCAATCAAAGCTATAAGGACCAAGTCGGTTTTGATATTCAACCCATACCAGGTACGAAGAAGAGATAGGTTCAAACCCTCCCCAAGAATACTTATGAACGTAACCAACTCGGTCGGAATACGAACTCGGCTCGTCGATTTTACTTTCTTCTTCTATGTGTCCTGTCCCTTCAGGACGTAGGCGATCATGGTTTTCCACGTTTCCCTATCCCTGGTGGCTCTGAGCACGTCTTCTCCTGTTGCACCATGAAACTCTAGTTCCATCATCCACCTGATCAGGCCCTTCAAATATGTTATCCGCTGCTGTTCCCTGTCTCTTTTTCCCTCTATCTGGCCTGTTAGTATCAGGTTCTCCAAGCCCTCCTTCATCATTGCATGTCCCAGGAGTTTCAGCTGTCTCTTCCTGATGCTTAGTATTAATTTCCTTTCCGTTTCCATCATTTCCAAAACATCATCATTGCTCACATGCTCGATCCATGATATTCGCAGCATCCTTCTGTAGAACCACATTTCAGTTGCTTCAAGTTTTTCTTTCATCTTTGAGGATATTGCCCAGCATTCAGTCAGTTTCGTGCCATACGTGATACACGCTTTGGGCGATCATGTCTCGAAAGAGACATGACTGACTGGGTAGAAGTTTATCCAGCAGCAGGTTGCCATTGCTTTCTGCCGTAGACTGTTTGCCGACCAAGGCTACAGAACCCAATCTGTCCTATTAATTAACCCATAATTGAAGGGAAGAGACGGATTAATACCTTTCCCAAGGGTATTTGGGCGTAAGTGAATGCAAGGAATTTGACTGGAATTCGAACTCGGCTTCCCGATTTCTCGTTCCGAGCCGATATCCACTGCAACGACCTAGTTATATGAAAATTAAACAAAACGCTACTAATGCCACCTAACCACATAAGCAAACAAATTTCTTAGCAGAAAAAGAGAAGGAAGAACAAAGAACAACTTCCGATCGATATAATTTGGCCGGGAACTCTATCTAAACGTTTATTTATGGTTCAAAATTATCTTTTTTTTTAATTAACTTTTACAACATTTCGCTTTGGTTGTCAAAGTGGTGAAACTTCTCTCATCAGTCTTCACAGTTCTTCCTGTTTTGGGTGAGGGGGGTGCAATTTTCTCTTCATTTTTCCAACTGAGAAAACTTTACTGCTCACATCAGCAATGTTCGACGCCAATGTCAATTTTTTTTCACGGCTTTTGAGTGCCTTGAGCTCTCCATACAACGAAGAAAAAATCACTTGCTATGTGAGGTTTGTTTTCTGGAAACAAAAAGCCAAAAAAAAAAAAAATGGTTTAATCAGTTTTTCCAGCGTCAGAAGCGGAAAATTTATTTGGAAATAGGCGAAGGAAGATGACTGCAAATAAAACTAAAAAAAAAGTGTTGGGGGGGGGGGAGTTCGTTGTTGTGTGCAGGGTTAGAGGTCGGAGTAGAATGCTATTAGCGTTTTTTAAAGGAATTTTTGAAGACAATTTTTAGATTTTTCTACACGTTCTAATTCAACCCATATGACACCATTTTGTTCCACTACTGTTCGTTCTCTTCAAAGAAGTTTCAGTATTCCATTGGCATCTTTCACGGTAATGAACTTGTCAAAATGGTTGTGACGGGTTACCAGAAAATTGAAACTCTTTCCCATTAAGAGCGTTTTTCAGGGATTGAAGTAAGTAGTTCTCCGAAGATGAAAGGTCAAGCAAATACAGCAGGTGTAGTAAGACGCCACAGTCAAGATATAACAATATTTGCCAGGTCTGCAAAGAGACGTGATGTCTAGAATTCAATACCCTCTCGATTGACTAATTCCAGATATTTTTCATCGATTACTGTCTTTAACAAGCGCCATTTGGGTCCAGTTTGTAGAAGGAGATCCAAATACACAATATCTATCCAATCGCACAGTGTGACTTATTTTTAGCACGATTAACGGAATCTTTTCGGCAGGACCTTATTTCTATCCTTCCTGAACTTTTCATCTTTATATGATTGATACTCTAATTAGTTTTGACGGGTTCCCAAAGAATTGAAGTTTTCATCTGTTAAGAGAATTTTTCCGGGATAGAAGCAAGTGGTAATCCAAAGGTTCAAGGTCTGCTGAATACAGGACTTTCAGTAGGACATTCCAGCCAAGCTGTACAAGATTTTGTCTAGTCTACAAAAAGACATGACGCCTGGTGTTGTTACGATGCAAAAACCACAGCTTTTTGATTGGCCAGATCCGAATGTTCCTCGTCCATTGCTGGCCTTAATCGGTTCAACTGAGAACATTACTCACCAGAATTCAACGTCTAATTTTCCGGAAGAAGTTTCGAATACATAAACTCCCTTCAAGTCAAGTCTTTTTAGCCACACATTGTTGTAAACAACCCATTTTCCATCGCGTGTGATCGTTTAAAAAAATGCGACCATTAAATATTTTCATTTAAAACCCACGCAGCACACAAACATTATAGCGATTCACTGAACCATTTATTTCACCCACCAAAACAGGCTCGGTTCGAAATTCCAACGTATATCACCTGAAAAAGGCTGGCGCGTACTACAGCCGAAACGTCGTAAATATGACAATAAAGAACAATAGTGCGAACAATAGTTTAAACAGATACAAATGGCAGATCTCAGAATTATAGAATGACTAGCAGTATCGCCCGACGTTGCTCGGATGTAATGAAAGCTTTAAAGCTAATCCAGGGTCCTGGAGCTCAGACAATTTGGACGTTGGCACGAAAGACTAAAAAGCAATAGTTGTTTCCAGTTAAAGCGAAACCGTAGACTGAGAGAAAAATGAATGGATGTAAGTCAAATTTTGATTTCCTGGTATCGATATCCAATAAGTATTTCGTCGTAAACTGAATTTTGAAGGCTAAATAAGTCCTCTGAGTAAATATTGTCTGGTTTGCACTTCTTACTTCTTCTTTTATGTGCCCTGTCCTTTCAGGACGTAGGCGATAAATGGTATCATGGCTGAGACTAAGAACTACAATTATATCTACTTAGAGCCGAACCCGAAGCAAAAACAAAAATAAATGAGCTGAAAAATATACCCCGTTCCATCATCCACCTGATTAGGTCCTTCAAATATGTTATCCGCTTCTTTCCTCTGTCTCTTTTTCCTTCTATCTGGCCTGTTAGTATCAGATTCTCCAAGCCCTCCTTCCTCATTGCATGTTCCAGGAACTTCAGCTCTCTCTTCCTGATACTCAGTATTAATTTCCTTTTCGTCTCCATCCTTTCCAAAACCTCATCATTGCTTACATGCTCGATCCATGATATTCGCAGCATCCTTCTGTAGAACAACATTTCAGCTGCTTCAAGATTTTCTTTCATCTTCGAAGATATTGTCCAATATTCACTGCCATTTTGAAGAACCGACATCACATAGCAATCCAGTACTCTCCTCTTTGTTTCTAGTGAAATTGACCTGTTTCTTAATACTTTACTCAACTTCTGGAATGCTTCCTTCGCCATGCCAATTCGGCTTCGTTTCTCAGTGTCGCATTTTCCGTCTTCTGTTAGAACACTTCTTAGGTATTTAAATTTCTGTACCTGCCTGATTTTAGAGTCCCTAATCTGTAATTGTTATTTTGGGCTGCCCTTTTTGCTGATGACCCTGCATTCGGTTTTCTTGCAGTTTATTTGTAGTCCTTTCTTCTCTTCAGCTATTTTCTGTAGGAGGTCTTGTAGTTTTCTTTCTGTGTCTTCTATCAGCACTGTATCACCTGCGTACCTTATATTGTTTAAATCGTGGCTTCTGATGACGAATCCTGGCATAACTTCTCGGGTTCTCAAAATAGTCTTGCTGTATAAGTTGAATAGATCCGGTGAAAAGACGCATCCTTGTCTTATGTCCCTTTCAATCTTAGTATAATTGCTGAATTCGTTACCTGTCCGCATGCAGGCAGTTTGCTGTTAGTAGAGATTCTTGAATACTCTTAGGTCTATGTTGAGGCTGCTGAGCATCTTCATCAATTCTTTGTGGCGTATTTTGTCAAACGCCTTTGCATAATCAATAAAGCACAGGTACAAGTCCTTCTTCATTTGTATTGCCCTTTTAGAGAGCATCCTAATCATAAATATGGCGTTCCTTGTTTCAGTGTCTTTGACGAAACCGCACTTACTAGTCATTTGTAAAGTAAATAAATCTATATATATGAAAGGCAAGATGTTTGTGTCTGTGTCTGTCTATCTGTCTTTCCGACTGTATGTTCTTTATACAAATCCACAATTTTTATCTGATTTTCACCAAACTTCACACAAATATTTTTTAGGCTTTCGGTCAGGTCATGGGCTACTTATTTTTTTCTAATCCCCCACCCACCGCGATATCCGATCAGGTCTGATCAAGATCAGGATTTCAGCCCATTTATCCTGGTTCTTGCTGCAAAATTTGCTCTAACTTGGTAAAATTATAGTTTTTAATTTCAAACATTAGTAAATCTTCATAGACAACTCATTTTCCTCGATATCCAAAATCGATACCGCCGATATTCTATCGAATCTGATCAAAAACAGATATTCAACCATCAATATGGCCCATTTTCTCCAGTTTTACTCCCGATGGGTACGATAAGTTTTCATGAACTTACTTAGATTAGTTTATCCTAGAATGACTTATTTGACTCCGATATTGGAAACTGATATCCCGATATCCTATCGGGTCTGATCAAATTCAGGTTTTCAGTCCTTTTATTTTGGTTTTCGCTTCGAGTTTTGCTCTAATTAGGTATAATTGTAGTTCTTAGTCTCAGCGATGATACCATTTACTCAGAGGACTTATTTAGCCTTCAAAAATCAGTTTACGACGAAAAAAAACTTATTTGATATCGATACCAGGAAATCAAAATTTGACTTACATCCATTCATTTTTCTTTCAGTCTACAGTTACGCTTTAACTGTAAACAACTATTGCTTTTTTTCCAGGACCATGGATTAGTTTTAAAGCTTTCATTACACCGGAGCAACGCCGGGTTATACTGCTAGTAATAAATAAAAGAGATTTAAGTGGAGACGTTGGAAATATAGAATTGAATTAGACTTTAAAGTTTGAGTTTGAGTTTTGTTTAACGGCATATTAACACCTTTGTTGGTTTTTTAATGTCAAAAAGGTGGGGTCTTAAGGTATTTTATTTAATGTTCGGTTATAGTGAGAAAATTGATTTAGTCAGATTTTGATGACTTTCACCGACATGACGTGTCTTCCCTGTGCCTCTTCTAGAAATACTTTCACGGCTTCTGCTCCGTTGAACCTAGCTTACTAGTGCCCCATATGTATGAATTTACGCGAGCTACTAGATTAGCAATTAGGTCCCACCCTTTTACAGTGAAACCGATAAAATGTAACCGCAGTTTCTATTCTAACAGCTTCTTTTCTCGCATTGCCATATATTCCCTTCCATATACTTGCTTCCCCGACCGTTAGAATCTCCAGGAATTTAAATGTAAGGTCAATAGCCATCTCTTATCACACTAACTCGCATCCATTCTCTCAAGCTCTTTTTTCCATCTACTCCACCCCCATTCTCGGTATTCTCACCCGTTTATTACCCTCCTCCTGACATTTCCTATAACTAACCCATCTTTTTTATCACTTTCCCCTATGTAACCCCCATTGTGCAACAGTGGCAGTAGAATGCCTTGCTCTGGGTGAAATGATTTTAAAAATGTCTTCTAGTTTTGTATTCAAAAATGTTTTGCTGAGAATAATTTTTTTCTTCAAAAATGTGTTATGTTAATAATTTTGTCCTCAAAAATGTATTGTTGGTAATATTTTTTCTTCAAAAATGTATATTTTTTCTAAAAAAGTCTATTATTATGTATATATTTCTATAAAAGTTTATTTTTATACTTTCATAGTGTTTTGACCCCAGTTTGGGGGTTAACTATTTGCCCATAGCTGGGACCCTAACAGGTGCTACAATTCCGGGTTAGGGTGGACCTGGGAACAACAGCAATTACGAGGTGGTTCCATGATCCTCACAATCTCCCAATCAGAGGCCTTGCTGCTGGGTGCAGTTTAATGTCATTGTTAGCTTTGTGAACCGGACGATAGTCGAACATATCTACTAATATTGAAAGGAGGAAATAGTAAAAAAAATTCAGACTATAGGTGGAGATGTTAAAAGCCTAGAGTTGAATTAAAATTTAGAAGGAACCGGAAACCCAATCTTAAAAAGGTAACAACCGATAAAAAGACCAAGGAGGAGTGTGAACCGGGCCTATCTGAAGTAGGGAGCTCGAGTATGTTTATTAAACTTGTCAAACATATCGCTCATTCAGTTAAATGAATTGGAGCACTCTAGCTATTGGGTGCGTAATATGATATGCGCTAAAAAGACTGCCTTCTTCCACCAAACGCACCGGAGCCCAGGGGTAGAGTCGCCTACTGACGCCAATTCGGTCGGGTTTGGAGCCTGGGTTAGGGAGCAATCGGAGTCTAACCGTACTGATGAGCTGTGATACAACGAAACAGATCTGCCTGCGGATGACAATATATATATATATATATATATATATATAGGGAGAGAGAGAGAGAGAGATGTGGCCCTGAGAAAAAAGGTCACAAGAAAAGACTCGAATACGGTATATGATTGGAAACAATATTATATTACAAAAGAATAAAATGTAATAAGAAAAGAAAGAAGAAAGAAAGAAAGAAAGAACGAAGCAGAACGTAAAAGAAAAGAAGAAAGGACGAAAATATACAAGATAGAAAGAATGGAAGAGAATATAAAAAAGAATGAAAGAACGAAAGAGAGCTAAATGAAAAATAAATAAATAAATAAATAATGAATGAATGAAAATGTAAGAAAGATAACGTGAGAAAGAGAGAGAGAAAACAAAAAAGAAAGAAAGAAAAACAGAACGAAAGACAACATCACAGAAAGAAAGAAAGAAAGAAAGAAAGAAAGAAAGAAAAACAGAACGAAAGTATAAAAGAAAGAACGAAGCAGAAAGTAAAAGAAAGAAAGAAAGAAAAACAGAACGAAAGACATCACAGAAAGAAAGAAAGAAAGAAGCAGAAAGTAAAAGAAAGGAAGAAAACATAAAAGAAAGAAAGAAAGAAAAACAGAACGAAAGACAACATCACAGAAAAAAAGAAAGAAAGAAAGAAAGAAAGAAAGAAAGAAATAGAATATATTAGGGAAGCAAGAAAGTTTGTTGACCAAATCAAAACGTCAACGATTTTGATTGTAATCAATTCATTTGAACAACTTACCTTGCCGATATCGTTCAACAAACGTGTTGTCCTTCTCCAAGATAAGTTGCCAGTCAAAGCAAGAGAACCCAGCTAGTGCCACATCCAACTGACTTTAGATACAGAATTATTCTTATCAAAGTGACCTTTTTTAATTAATTCACCCCATGCAAGACGTTAATGCCATTGAGACGTGAGAGCCTGTTAAATATGAAGGAGAATAGGACTATAAAGAACCGGAGACCCAATCCTAAAAAGAAACAAGGATAAGCATCTAATCCTGTCCAAAACACAGAGCAGAAGTGTCAACCCGGTGATAGGCGAAACTATCTAATTCTATTGAGAAATAATAATAATAATAATAATAATAATAATAATAATAATAATAATAATAAAGACCAATTACATGTCTTCCGACAACATATAAACTACTAACATCTATTTTAACAAAGCAGACATACTTATTCTTAGAAAGAAATGACATGTTACCGCTTGAACAAAAAGGGTGCAAACGTGGCTGTTATGGTTGTAAAGACCAATTGCTGATTAACAAAATGATCCTGGAAAACTGCTACAGTACAAAGAAAAATCTTAGTACAGCCTGGATAGACTATCGAAAGGCATTCGATAGTGTGCCACATGACTGGATTTTAAAGACTTTAAATATATACAAGATATCGCCCGTCATCATCAATTTCATCAAACAGTGCATGTCTATATGGAAAACAACCCTTTACCTCAATCATATAAATGGAACCTATAAGTCTGATGAAATAAACATCAAAAGAGGT
Organism: Ascarosepion bandense; assembly: GCA_037127315.1. Lineage (NCBI taxonomy): Eukaryota > Metazoa > Mollusca > Cephalopoda > Sepiida > Sepiidae > Ascarosepion > Ascarosepion bandense. The sequence goes on along the minus strand of JBBBDQ010002309.1, from coordinate 433,893 downwards.
ATATTTCAAGGTGATTCTTTATCTCCCTTATTATTCTGCATATCACTAATAGCACTAACCAGTCAACTTAACAAGACAGAATGTGGTTATAAAATAGGACAAAAGAAAATAAGCCATCTATTTTACATGGATGATTGAAGTTATATGCTAAGAATGATAATGAACTGGAAGGTCTTCTGCAAACTGTAAAATGCTTCAGCGAAGACATTGGAATGAAATTTAATTTGAATAAATGTGCTAAAGCTACAGTTTTACGTGGATCAATACAAGAAACATCCTCAATTAGCCTAGACCCTGCTGTAACAATAAAAGAATTGAAACCAGAAGAAGCTTATAAATACCTAGGTGTAAATGAGAGCGAAAACATTCACCATAAAAAAATGAAAGAAATAGTGCGTAAAGAGATATTAAAAACTGAATTAAATTCACAGAACAGAGTTATGGCCATTAATAGCCTTGCAATCCCAGTTGTCCAATATAGCTTTAACATCTTAAACTGGACTCTAAACGACATCAGGCGAATGGATGCTAAAACAAGAAAGCTTCTTTCTAAGCATAAGATGCATCATCCAAAGGCTGATGTAGTCCGTCTATACATACCCCGTAAAGAAGGTGGAAGAGGTCTTATTCAGCTGGAATTGTCATACAAGACAACAACTATTGGCTTACTAACATACATAGAAACAACAAAGGATTGGATGTTACAATTAGTAAGGCAACATGAAGAAAGAAAGAAAAAATATTCAATAATAAAGGCAGTAAATTCAAACAAGATTTACAGTTAGTAGATTCTGTAGAAAAGCAAAACAGAAGCCAAGAACCAACTATTGCGGCAAAAAATATGAAAATGAAAGCCAAAGATAAAGCTCTTGAACAGATGAAACAACGCTGGCAAGACAAACCTCTGCATGGCCAATATCCAGAACGTGCCAATAAATCCAATGTTGACAAAGTTAATACTCATCGATGGTTACGTGCATCTGGATTAAAGTCTGAGACTGAAGGCTTTATTCTTTCAGCACAAGACCAAAGTATTTTCACTCGGAACTTTCAGGCAAATATTATGCATAATAATATGAATCCAAAATGCAGGTTTTGTGATAAACACCAAGAAACAATAGACCACCTAATCTCAGGCTGTTCTGGGCTTGCCCCAAACGAATATAAAAATCGCCACGATAGAGTTGGGCAATATTTACATTGGGCAATGTGCAAACATTATGGAAAATCTGTAAACAAACACTGGTATGAACATCACCCAGCACTGGTTACAGAAATAGAAGATGTAACCATTCTATGGGATTACACCATCTACACAGACAGAAAAATGGAAGCAAACTGGCCAGACATTATTGTTAAAAACCAGAAGGAGAAAACTTGTCTATTAATTGATATGGCTTGTCCAGCGGATTGTAACATAGCAATCAAGGAATTTGAAAAACTGTCAAAATATAAAGACCTGGAAATTGAAATAGAAAAAATATGGAAATTGAAAACAAGAGTTGTGCCAGTGATAGTAGGTGCACTTGGAATGATAAAAAATGGAACAAAACAACACATTGAAAGAATCCCTGGAAACCCCAGCTTAAGAGATATACAAAAAATTGTCTTATTAAGTACAGCCCACACACTAAGGAAAACTTTATCTATGTAATGCTAGGGATGATAGGGAAGATAGAAAAACATGAAATGGCGTCATAACAACACGCCACGACCTGCCTTAGGTCTCCCCGCAGACTTGGTTGGTAGTGAGACCAAAGCAGAAATCGAAATATGATGAAAAATGACATAATAATAATAATAATAATACAGTTCTGGGAAAAATATGGGCTTGCCCTAAAGAACATGACAAAGAAGTAGATTGGATTGCACAAGAGATAGAACGAATCAAAAATAAACCAGAACAGACATGGACTGGAATCACAGAAGAGGATGTTAAATGTGCACTGAAAAAAGCACACAACTGGAAATTTCCAGGTATAGATAAAATTCCTAACTTTTGGCTGTATTATTTAAATACAACACATAAAAAAAACTAGCCAAAGAACTTCAAGAAATGGTAAACGATCCCACTAAAATTCCTGCATGGATGACCAAAGGAATTACATTTCTTCTACCCAAGAATAGTGACACAAACAAACCTAAAAACTACAGACCAATTACATGCCTTCCAACAGCATACAAACTATTAACATCTATTTTAACAAAACAGACATATTTATTCTTGGAAAGAAATGACATGTTACGACTTGAACAAAAAGGGTGCAAACGTGGCTGTTACAGATATAAAGACCAATTGCTTATTAACAGAATGATCCTGGAAAACTGCTACAATACAAAAAAATCTTAGTACTGCCTAGATAGATTATCGCAAAGCATTCAATAGTGTACCACATTCTTGGATCTTAAAGACTTTAAATATATACAATATATCACCCGTCATCATAAATTTCATCAAACAATGCATGTCGATATGAAAAACAATACTTTATCTTAATCATATGAATGGAACCTATAAGTCTGGTGAAATAAACATCAAAAGAGGTATATTTCAAGGTGATTCTTTGTCTCCCTTACTATTCTGCATATCATTAATAGCACTAACCAGTCAACTTAATAAGACAGAATGTGGTTATAAAATAGCCCACAAGAAAATAAGCCATCTATTTTACATGGATGACTTAAAGTTGTATGCTAAGAATGATAACGAGCTTGAAGGTCTTCTGCAAACTGTAAAATGCTTCAGCGAAGACATTGGAATGAAATTCAATTTGAATAAATGTGCTAAAGCTACAGTTTTACGTGGATCGTTACAACAAACATCCTCAATTAGCTTAGACTCTGCTGTAACAATAAAAGAATTAAAGCCAGAAGAAGCTTATAAATACCTAGGTGTAAATGAGAGTGAAAACATTCACCATAAAAAAATAAAAGAAATAGTGCGTAAAGAGTACTATAGAATGCTACGAATGATATTAAAAACTGAATCGAATTCTCAGAACAGAATTATGGCCATTAATAGCCTTGCAATCCCAGTTGTCCAATATAGTTTCAACATCTTAAACTGGACTCTAAACGACATCAGGCGAATGGATTCTAAAACAAGAAAGCTTCTTTCTAAGCATAAGATGCATCATCCAAAGGCTGATGTAGACCGTCTATACATACCCCATAAAAAAGTGGAAGAGGTCTGATTCAGCTAGAATTGTCATACAAGACAACAACTATTGGCTTACTAACATACATAGAAAAAACAAAGGATTGCATGATACAATTAGTCAAACAACATGAAAACAAAAAGAAAAAATATTCAATAATAAAAGAAGGCAGTAAATACAAACAAGATTTACATTTAGTAGATTCTGTAGAAAAGCAAAACAGAAGCCAAGAACCAACTATTGCGGCAAAAATATGAAAAAGAAAGCCAAAGATAAAGCTCTTGAACAGATGAAACAACGCTGGCAAGACAAACCTCTGCATGGCCAATATCCAGTACGTGCCAATAAATCCAATGTTGATAAAGTTAACACTCATCGATGGTTACGTGCATCTGGATTAAAGTCTTTATTGGACAATATGCAAACACTATGGAAAATCTGTAAACAAACACTGGTATGAATATCACCCAGCACTGGTTACAGAAACAGAAGATGTCACCAGTCTATGGGATTACACCATCTACACAGACAGAAAAATTGAAGCAAATAGGCCGGACATTATTGTTAAAAACCAGAAAGAAGAAACTTGCCTATTAATTGATATGGCTTGTCCAACGGATTGTAACATAGCAACCAAGGAATTCAAAAAACTGTCAAAATATAATGACCTGAAAATTGAAATAGAAATAATATGGAAATTGAAAAGAAGAATCGTGCCAGTGATAGTAGATGCACTTGGAATGATAAAAATGGAAGAAAGAATCCTTGGAAACCCCAGCTTAAGAGATATGCAAAAAATTATCTTGTTAAGTACAGAGCCCACACACCAAGGAGAACTTTGTCTATGTGACGCTAGGGATGTTAGGGGAGATAGAAAAAACATGAAATGGAGCCATAACAACAAGCCACGACCTGCCTTAGGTCTTCCCGCAGACTTGGTTGGTAGTGCGACCATAGCAGAAATAGAAATATGATGAAAAATGACAACATAATAATAATCATGTTCAGCTAGAAAAGTGGGGGATCAGTTTTATATTGTTATGAAGTAATAAACTAATCCCCACTAATTACCAAATAATATAATACATCTCTTCCCCCTCTAGCTATGAGTCGAATAATAGGACAAATTGGGTTCTATAGCCTTGGCTGGCAACCAGTCTACCGAAGAAAGCAATGGGAACCTTCTGCGGGATAATCTTCTTCCCAGTCAGACATGTCTCTTTCGAGACATGATCGCTCAAACGTGTATCACCCAACTGACTGACTATAAGACACATGGCCCAGTGGATAAAACGTTGGTTTGAAATAATCCAGACATTTGACCCAAACAGCTGTGAGTTCAATATCCGGCCACAGCTGAGGTAAAAAAAAAAAAAAAAAATTTCTGAAGAGTTAATTTACTAAAGAGAAATAACTGGAACCGAGATCTTCCGGAAGAGGCATGACACGTGTAACTAAAAGAATCTACTACGATTGACGAAATGAAGGGTTCAGTTTCGGTTCGAAATTTTAATCACCTGAAGAAGACCGGAGCGTGTAACGGTCGAAACGTTGTGAATATGATAACAAAGATGAGTAAGTATATAGTAATATAAATATAGATAAATATAAATAGTTTAAATAAGCGTTTCAAATTCATTGGCGATTTTCACTACGGAAGATCAGAAGACCTTTTGCTTTCGAAACAAGAAACGTTTATAATAACTTTTTTTTATAAGAAATATATTTGCTACTTAATTTTTTTATTTTTTATTTTCAACTGAATAAATTAGAAATTAATCAAACGAAACGGAATGTATTAATCACACTCTCATCAAACCAAGACTCAATTTTATTAATTAGAGAAAAAAAAATTCTATAAAGAAAAATAAAAACAGCTTTTCCTGATTTCTACGGTAGACGCGTCTGTTCTTCCATAGTAAAAAATGGCGAAAGTGAGAAATAACCTTGAGTTGTGGCGCAGTGGATATCGGCTTGGAACGAGAAATCGATGAACCGAGTTCGAATTCCAATTGAATTCATTGCATTCACTTACGCGCAAATACCCTTCGGAAAGGTATTAATCCGTATCTTCCTTCCAGTTATGGGTTAAATAGCAGGACAGATTGGGTTCTATAGCCTTGGCTGGCAACCAGTCTACCGCAGAAAGCAATACTGCGGGATAATCTTCTGCCCAGTCAGTCATGTCTCTTTCGAGACATGATCGCCCAAGCGTGTATCACGTATGGCACTTAACTGACTGACTGAGGTTGATATGCTATAAAACAAAATAAACCCAAACTTAAAATTCACAACCCACATTCGAATGCATTGAAATGTCAGTTTTCAGAATATGTATATAGGTCATAAATTTCAGCTATGTGTGAAACGGAATCCCACGTTAAAATTTCATGAACTCCACCCATTGACAATCGCTAGGAACTTTCAAGCTTCATCCCATAATTTCAAAGATGTTTTTAGAAATAAAAACGGGAAGGGAAAACCTCAAAACTAAAGTCAAAGTCGAAGATTCATATGGGACACTTATTTTTCGTTCTCACAAGCCTACTGTTTTCCAGGGAACGAACTGCTAGACATTTTTACGCCAATCTGTCCTACTCTCTTATTTTTACGAGGAACGGCGGGGAGGCAGTCTTTAACAACGGCTGGATAGAAAGAGCGGGGAACAATGGGCGGGGAAAGGACAAAAAAGTGGAGAGGAAATTTAATCGGGAAGTTTTCAGAGCAGAAAAATCCACTAAAAATGGAGAAAAATAAATAATATGGAGAAAAATAAAAATGGAGGTGGTTGCGTTCCTCTTTTAACAAAAATTTTCTAGATCGCTCATGGACACCCTTTTCCGACAAGTGGGTCGCATAATATATGGATTCAACTGGAATTCGAACTCGGCTCCCCGGTTTCTCGTTCCGAGCCGATATCCACTGTACCACAATATCAGCCTCAATGAGTTATTTAATGCCGACAAGATTTATAGAATAGATTCTTATAAATAATATATGGATTCTTTGTAAGAAATCAGTTTGTAGAAAATCAGGCTTCATTGACGTATTTTTCCGAGAGTCAAATATATCACTGGTAACATTTTTTTTTCTCAAAAAATGTCTTGCAGGTATTTTTACGATAAAAATCAATTTTTATACAGGCTAGCAATTTGCCCATATCTAGGATACTAACAGGTGCAACCACCCGGGTCAAGGTGGACCTGTGAACAATAGCAATTACGAGAGGTTTCCACGCTCATTAAAAAACCTTGCTGCCGGATGTAGTTTATCGTCATGCCCAGGACGATATGAATTTAAAGTGTTTTTAAGTTGAAATTGAAAATGGAGAAAAATAAAAAGCATTTTCCTTATTTGAAATTTTTTTATTTCCAGCAAACATTCAACGTCGCACACACACAAAAAAAGAAAAAAAAATGTGTCCTTTATGGAAATGGTGCTATAACTGAGTGTATTTGATGTAACGAATATGCATGCACCTTAGTTCCCCTTTAAAGTAATGTGATTGGTTGGTGTCAGCCATAAATACAGACTGAGGCGAGGGCGCATAGAGGTCTACTACTATTGGTCTACGTCTATTGACTACGCCTATGTCTCAGGATACTGCAAACGACGAGTACCGTCCATTACGTCTACGTACTAGATTGTTCTACCCGGTTACATTTGCCTAAACCGCTTGCTACCTCGAATGATATATATATATATATATATATATATCCCTTTTCGGGACATATCAGTATTGTTTGTAAATGTTTCGCTAGGTTTAGACGTAAATATTTTAATCAGAAAGACCGTGAAAGTTCCGAAAGGCACTCATAGTTTGAAGATTACCAAATTGAAATGCTGACAGAAAATGTAGGCAGACGACATGCAGCTTCTCAGAGATACACTCTCTATCCTATATGAATGCTTAAGGCATAATATATATATATATTTTAATCATATCACCCCGAGCAAGGCGGTAAGGCCATTGGTGTGCAGGGAGCTACGTAAGAGTGAATAGATTGGAAAAGAGAAAGCCGGAAACCACATCCTAAACAGGGAACAAGGGATGAGCCTCTACACCTGTTCAATAGACGTGGGTGGAGTGTGAACCGGGCGATAATTCAGTCTATCTACTCCAATTATATATATATATATATATATATATATATATATATATATATTGTAACAAAGTTATAGAAGAACACGTAGGTTTTTTTTACCTACTGATCATGCTTTTAGTTTTATAAAGAGTGCTCGATACAATATAATATAAGAAGTACCCGGACAAAATAAATAAGGAATCTGTCTTAGACGAAGCTACCTTTCCTAAGCCAAGGCTATATCTCTAGGACTAGAATACGGCCGACTAAATCAGACTAAACTCCCACCCCACATTCACCTAAACATCCTATCACCATAAATAAACCGTTTTCATCATTTAATTTGCATTTCAACTTATCACCTGATGAGAAGCGCACGTAGCAGCTTCGAAACGCGAAAAAAATTGTGTAGTGATACTATGAATTTATAAACCATTGTAACAACCATTACAATATATATATATATGACAAAAATATACTTTTTAGGTATGCTATATTTAATAATAAAATAGTTGATATTAGAGATATACCGTATATATATATATATATATATATATATATATATATATTGGCAGCATCTTTTCTTTTAAACAAGTTGTGTTAAATGATAGAGTCAACATAGTGTTATATATTTTCTTTTGAATTTCTTCATATTTTCTGATCAGACCATTTATTTTAAAATCATATTTGTATAAAAATTGTCCAAAGGTTGTTCTAGTACTTACGAACGTCATCGTTCAACATCAGGGACTATTTACAGATTCAAAATTAAATATTGCATTGTAGCAGGAAAAGTATTACAACATTTGAAAAGAAATTAAATGTACATTATGTAAAATTTTAAATTCAAAGGCATTAATAATGTAAGCAACATGCACACAACAATATGTTATCACATAGATGCATGAATTATATGGAATACTTGGTTGTTAAAGATTTTAAATGCCGTAAAAATACGTTAGAGAATTTGAACTTAAAAGGAACTAATTGTGTAAATTATCAAATTATTTAGAGACAATTATGACTGCCTTTGAATTTAAAATTTTTCATAGCGTTTATTTAATTTCTTTTCTTTTAGTTCGTTGTGGCGCAGTGGATATCGGCTCGGAACGAGAAATCGGAGAGAGCCGAGTTCAAATTCCAGCCGAATTCATTGCATTCACTTATGCGCAAATACACTTTGGAAAGATATTAACCCGTCTATTTCCCCCAGTTATGGGTTAAATGATAGGACAGATTGGGTTCTATAGCCTTGGTCGGCAACCAGTCTACCGCAGAAAGCAATGGCAACCTAGTGCGGGATAATCTTCTACCCAGTCAGTCATGTCCCTTTCGAGACATGATCGCTCAAGCGTGTATCACGTATGGCACTTAACTGACTGACTTTAAGTCGTTGATGATTGACGAATAAGAGGTTCGACAATGTCCGAGACAAATGTCCAAAAACCCCCAGAAAGAGACTTGAGACTATTTATGGCAGAATAGGCCAGTTCATTTACCAGAATGGGGCTATCCATTTGCTGGCCTGCCATTGGCTAGATATTTGATAAAAGAGGTTACCGGAGTCTAACACTTTTGCTAACATGAGGAGGCCATGACGCCCACCATTACGAGGAGGCTATGATAGTTTCCTGAGGCAGCCATGATGTTCCCGGTAATTTGCCTTGACTTCTACAGTGATGACCAAACCAAAATGTTGATTGAAAATACTGGAGGTTACATGACACGGAACAAACCCGTTGATACTCTCCTATGAGCGTTCGAAGGCATTCGAAAATATTTAAATACGTGAATCACCACAATGCTTGCGCGCTTCGGGAGTTTAAGTGAAAAATATTTTATGAATTGCATTTTTACATCGACTTTCTGCTGAAACGCAACAAAACTAATCGTGTTTTTAAAGAACGAACTCAGTCGATGAAAAACAGATTGTTTACAACAATGTGGGGCTAAAAATTATCCTAGCATAAACCAAAAGCTTGACTTGAAGGGAACTTATGTATTCGAAATTTCTTCCGAAAAATTAGAAGTTGTATTCTGGTGAGTAATGTTCTCAACTGAACTGATTAAGGCCAGCAATGGACGAGAAACGTTCGGATCTAACCAATCGAAAGGCTGTGATTTTTGCATCGGAACAACACCAGGCGTCATGTCTCTTTGCAGACCAGACAAAAACTTGTACAGCTTGGCTGGGGTGTCCTACTGTAACTGCTGTATTCATCAAGGCTTGAACCTTCGGATTACAACTTTCATCTACCCCGGAAAAATTCTCTTAAGAGATGAAAACTTCAGTTCTTTGGGAACAGAAATTGGAATTCTTGGAAAGATTAATTATTCAACAAAGTTTTTTTCTTAAGACTATAATGTCCTTAATATACACATGTTTTAAAATCAATTGAGAGCTTATCTAATTAAATAATGTCATAGTTTTATTGCATATTTTTATTTTACTATTCGAAGCAGATTTTCGGAAAAAAGGCTAACTGTTTGACAAATAAAATAGTTTATTTCCATTACCCAAGGAGTCCTGCGTTTAACTAAGGAAATACATTTTTCGAAACGGAATTTATATTCTTAAAATTTCATGAAATTACGTGGAGGTTGGGTTACAAATGTGAAAAAATATTTTTACCATGATTTTCTAAAAATAATAATTTAAAAAGTAATTTCATTCCTTTGTGAATAAGTCCTGGAAGTTTCATTAAAATCTTACAATTATTTGATTTTTGTAAAAAAAAATTCAAATTAATGTACTTTTCACCGGGAAAAAAAAACATGAGTTTCGTAATATTACATAATTCAGAGCAAAAATTTGGTTATCAGCTGACGAAAAATTTTTACTAAAATTTCGAACGTATTAGAAAGGATTTAAAATGTTAAAAAAATAATTAATTGTTATGGTGAGACACACCTATTCCTTAGATAATGAACTCTCCCTCCTATATTAAATAAGAGTTAACAGGAAGTTAACTCGAGAAGACAGAAACACCATCCGAAAACGGGAGCGACACATTGTCACAGGCGTATGCGCGATCAATAAGCACGAGCTCACGCGGCGCGATACGAGCAGTCAACTCGCCGACACGGTCCCATAGAGAACTGTTAACTTTTATTAATATAGGAGGGAGAGTCCATTATCTGAGGAATAGGTGTGTTTCACCATGACACTCACAAAAATGTAGGTGACTGAGAAATTCTTTTTGTGTTAAGGACAATGTGAGGTTCACAAAAAGAGTAAACCGAGAGTGAGAGTTTAATCGTATCACCCTGAGCAAGGCGGTAACGCCACTGATGTGCAGGGGGCTACGTAATAGTGAAAAGATTGGAAAAGAGAAAGCCGGAAACCACATCCTAAACAGGGAACAAGGGATGAGCCTCTTAACCTGTTCAATAGACGTGGGTGGACTGTGCACCGGGCAATACATAGATCTATCTACTCCAATTAAAAAAAAAAAAGAAAAAAAAGCAAAGTGAGAAGATTGGAAAAGGAAAAGCCAGAAACCACATCCTAAACAGGGAAGAAGGGATGAGCCTCTTAACCAGTTCAATAGACGTAGGTGGAGTGTGAACCGGGCGATAGATAAATCTATCTACTCCAATTGAAAAAAAAAAAAAAAAAAAGCAAAGTGAGAAGATTGGAAAAGGAAAAGCCGGAAACCACATCCTAAACAGGGAACAAGGGATGAGCCTCTTAACCTGTTCAATAGACGTGGGTGGAGTGTGAACCGGGCGATAGATAAATCTATCTACTCCAATTGAAAAAAAAAAAAAAAAAAAAAGCAAAGTGAGAAGATTGGAAAAGGAAAAGCCGGAAACCACATCCTAAACAGGGAACAAGGGATGAGCCTCTTAACCTGTTCAATAGACGTGGGTGGAGTGTGAACCGGGCGATAGATAAATCTATCTACTCCAATTGAAAAAAAAAAAAAAAAGCAAAGTGAGAAGATGGGAAAAGGAAAAGCCGGAAACCACATCCTAAACAGGGAACAAGGGATGAGCCTCTTAACCTGTTCAATAGACGTGGGTGGAGGTGAACCGGGCGATAGATAAATCTATCTACTCCAATTGAAAAAAAAAAAAAAGCAAAGTGAGAAGATTGGAAAAGGAAAAGCCGGAAACCACATCCTAAACAGGGAACAAGGGATGAGCCTCTTAACCTGTTCAATAGACGTGGGTGGAGTGTGAACCGGGCGATAGATAGATCTATCTACTCCAATTGAAAAAAAAAAAAAGAAGCAAAGTGAGAAGATTGGAAAAGAGAAAACTGGAAACCACATCCTAAACAGGAAACAAGGGATGAGCCTCTTAACCTGTTCAATAGACGTGGGTGGAGTGTGAACCGGGCGATAGATAAATCTATCTACTCCAATTGAAAAAAAAAAAAAAAAGCAAAGTGAGAAGATTGGAAAAGGAAAAGCCGGAAACCACATCCTAAACAGGGAACAAGGGATGAGCCTCTTAACCTGTTCAATAGACGTGAGTGGAGTGTGAACCGGGCGATAGATAAATCTATCTACTCCAATTGAAAAAAAAAAAAAAAAAAGCAAAGTGAGAAGATTGGAAAAGAGAAAACCGGAAACCACATCCTAAACAAGGAACAAGGGATGAGCATCTTAACCTGTTCAATAGACGTGGGTGGAGTGTGAACCGGGCGATAGATAAATCTATCTACTCCAATTGAAAAAAAAAAAAAAAAGCAAAGTGAGAAGATTGGAAAAGGAAAAGCCGGAAACCACATCCTAAACAGGGAACAAGGGATGAGCCTCTTAACCTGTTCAATAGACGTGGGTGGAGTGTGAACCGGGCGATAGATAAATCTATCTACTCCAATTGAAAAAAAAAAAAAAAAAAGCAAAGTGAGAAGATTGGAAAAAGAAAAGCCGGAAACCACATCCTAAACAGGGAACAAGGGATGAGCCTCTTAACCTGTTCAATAGACGTGGGTGGAGTGTGAACCGGGCGATAGACTATTAGTATTATTCCTTAATAAACTGACGAACTAACTAGGATAAGACCAATATCTTCTGAAGTACTCTCATCAGTAATCTTGATATATTTTGGTATTTTCTTGTAAAATAAGATCGGTCAGTTAATTAGAATCTCATACTATTATTTAATTTATGGTTTCATAAATACTTGAGTGAAGCGTTGTGAGTACAAGTGGAAATATGTAATGGACCTCTGTTTAATTTTAAGGCACGGTTTCCATATTCTAGGTTAGTGGTAATGATTCTTTGGCTCTCAGACCATACCTAAACCCAGCGGTAAAGATTATTTGGATTCAAACATATGTCTGAACCTAGTGGTAATTCTTTCGTTCTCAGACCCTATCTGAACTCAGTGGTGATAATTCTTTGTGTTCGAGACAATGCCTGAACATGGTGGCAATTCTTTGGTTCTCAGGCTATATCTGAAACCAGTGGTAATGACTCTTTGGTTCAGATACCATGTACGAAACCAGTGGTAAGTCTTTGTTCTCAAGACCATTCTTTGGTTTCCAGAAAATGTCTGAACCGACTCGTAATGATTATTTGGTTTCGATTTAATTTCTTTTTCTAGATTATTTGCTCCCCGACAATGTCTGAACCCTATTAGAAATCCATGTTTAAAGCCAGTGATAGCGATTCTTTAGTTCCAATACCATATCCGAACCCACTGTTAATTCTTTGGTCTTAAAAGCACGCTGAAACCCAATGGTAATTCTCTAGGTCCCAGTTGGAATTGTTCTTTGGTTCCAAAACCATGCCTGAGCCCAATTGTAATGCTTTGGTTCCCAGTGAGAATGTTCCTATAGTCCCAAGCTCATATCTGAACGTGCTGGTAAAGATACTTTGCCACGATACCATATCTGAACAAAGTGTCATTTGCTTGGTTGTATATTGACCATGCCTGAATCCATTTGTATTCATGTTTGGGTTCCGAGACCATGTCGTCTGTACGCAGAATTCGTTGGCGGCATAGATGTATTTTCGTATTTTCCCCCATCTTTACTTCTTCAGCCTGTATGTAAAATTATATTTTCTAAGCGCCGCTTAAACGTGACACAAGGCCGAAAGTATGAGGGCACCCAGTGAGGATGAAACTCACTACACAACTGTAATAATTATAGCTTGTTAACCATTGAGGTACCCAATGATTTTTTAAAGTATTGCTTAAATGTGGCGCAAGGTCGAAAGTATGGGGGCACCCAGTGAGGATGAAACTCACTACACAACTGTAATAATTATAGCTTGCTAACCATTGAGGTGCCTAATGATTTTTTAAAGTATTGCTTAAATGTGGCACAAGGTCGAAAGTATGGGGACACCCAGTGGTGATCAAACTCACTACACAACTGTAATAATTATAGCTTGCTAACCATTGAAGTGCCCAATGATTTTTTAATTATTGCTTAAATGTGGCACAAGGTCGAAAGTATGGGGGCACCCAGTGAGGATGAAACTCACTACACAACTGTAATAATTATAGCTTGTTAACCATTGAGGTACCCAATGATTTTTTAAGTATTGCTTAAATGTGGCACAAGGTCAAAAGTATGGGGGCACCCAGTGGTGATCAAACTCACTACACAGTTGTAATAGGTTCGAGCGAGACAAGATTGCCAAAGTGATTTTCTAAATGCAACTTAGATGTGGCACAAGGCCGAAAGTATGGAGCACCCAGTAAGGATCGAACTCACTTCTCAATTGTAATGATTCTAGCGAGAAAAGCTTGCTAACTATTACACCACGCTGAGGGGCCCGCGTCTGTAAAATTATATTTACGTGTGTATATGTATGTGTGATGTCGTGCCTAGTGTACGTGCGTTCGTTTATCTATGTGTGTGCACGTGTCTGTACACGTGTGTGTATAGGTATATGTGTGCAAGAATGTACGTGCGTGCGGGTGTGCGTGTGCGTACGCACTTGTGTATCTTTGTGTGTGTGCTTGTATGTTTCTTTGCTTGTGTATATATGCATGTGTTTGCGTGTGCGTGTGAATGTGCCAGTGTGTGTTTATGTGCTTATATATGTGCACGTTACCGTACGTGTGTGTGTACGCGCGTGTGTGTGTCTGCGTGTGCAAAAAGGGAGTTCTAATTTTCATATCAATTCATAATCAAGTTGATAAAATAGACATTTGGGCCAGACGTGCAACGCTTCAAAACGTCCGTCCCCTGCGTGTTTTCCCCCGACCACCAATTTTATTTCCCACCTCTTTCACCATCAGACGCTGTCGTCATGGAGATAAAGGCACGCGTCATCTCCACGCTCCTCTTCTCCCCCACGCATCGCAACGCGTCACCCCGGCGCGCACTTCGCCACTTCTTCTTGGGACCGAAAAGCCTTCATTTAACCTGATCATTCCAAGCACCCGTGGCGAAGTAGATAAACTGATATAGCGTACTCGTGGCCGGATCTTTTCTCGTCTAGTCTTTCCAGGGTCTTCTTCGTGCGTATCCCCCACCCCTCAGCAAGTAAAAAAACCCTGCCATTTGCTTCTTATCCTCCTTAACCCAGCAAGGAACTTTTATTTATTTTATTCATCATAGAGTTCAAGTTTATATTGTTGCCTTTCAAATAATCTCAATGAAGTTTGTGGCACACTTTTCATGCCCGGTAGGGCCAGGTAATTCTGGCTGAAACTCGCCTTTAAATCCATCCAGGTGGTGAAAAACATTTGTTTTTTCAGACGATTAGCTTTGTCTTTATTGTTTTTAGCACATCGTTTCACCTGATATAATTCTTGGCCTTCTGGTATTGTCAGAAGTTCTGAGATTTTTTTTACTGTTAGTACAAAGACCCACTCAGGGTAAAGGGTTATTGAATAATATTGTTGAAGAAAGACAGAGAGAAGAAGAAAGTAAGAAATGTATATTATGAGGACGTAGGAGAGATATAGACGGGTTAACTTAAAGAGAGGGAAGCATCCTCTCGGGAGTCTGTTTCACAAAGCAACAGTTTTGGAGTAAAAGATGTAAACCTTGCTCTTTATGGGAGTAATACGAAGAGGATGGGGATGGTTTTCTACTGTGAACAAGGCAGGGTAGGTCTTAGTTGGGACGATCTGAGCTGGTGGAACATGGCAGGGTGGGTCCTAGATGTGAAGATCTAAGCTGGTGGGTCCTAGCTGTGATCGGTTGAGCTGGTGAAACATGACAGGGTAAGTCTTAGCTGCAGTTGGCTGAGCTGGTTAAACATAGTAGGGTAGTTCCTGGCTGTGAAGATTTAAGATTTTTGGAATATGGCAGAGTAGGTTTTCTGAGGTGATTAAATAAAAACAATTTTGTTTTGTAGGTGTTAAAATTTACAAGTCATTTCTTGCTCCCGTTAACCACTGACTGGAGGCGATTTTCAAGAGCAGCTTTCTGATTTGCTATTGAGACCGGAGTAAACAGTAATGCCATCTGCATAAATACCTCGTTGGGAACTGACGACACATCTGCAAAATATAATGAAAGCTTTTTAATTAGGGTCATTTATTTTGTTTTGGTGGTAGGCAATAATTAAATAAACAGCAACATTTTTTACTGATTTGTTTTTACGGATTGTCAACCCTTGGTGGGTTATTTAAAGCCGATACATATTTCAGATGTAAACATGTTTCTTAGACTACTAAGTGCGCGCAATGTAATTAGTGTCCAGGCTAGAAGCTGTTTAACTTTCGTGATGGAATGAAAAGAAAAAATGGCACAACTCAAATTAGAAAAATGGCACAACTGGCATGAAAAGAAAAAAATGGCACAAGTGGAATGAGAATAAAAATGGCACAACTAGAATGAGAAGAAAAATGGCACAACTAGAATGAAAAGAAAAAATGGTCCAACTGAAATGAGAAGAAAAATGGCTAAACTAGAATGAGAAGAAAAATGGCACAACTGGAATGAGAAGAAAAAATGGCACAACTGGAATGAGAAGAAAAAATGGGAAAAGAAGAAAAAATGAAAACAAGTGGGATGAGAAGAAAAGTGACTCAATTGGCATGGCAATAAAAAATGGCACAACTGGAATGAGAAGAAAAATGGCACAACTGGAACGAGAAGAAAAAATGGAAAAAGAAGAAAAAATGAAAACAAGTGGGATGAGAAGAAAAGTGACTCAATTGGCATGACTATAACAAAAATGGCACAACTGGAATGAGAAGAAAAATGGCACAACTGGATTTATACACTCTGCTTCATAATATGAATTCACTAAAATCCCCACCCCAGATTTGTCACCCGGAGTGGACCACCCTTTCTAAGTCCACTAATTTTAACTGTCTTCACTTACTGCAAAATACATTCAAATCTAAATTATTTTTCAGTTATAATTTTCGATAGAATCATTATTTTAAAACTGATAATTATAATTTAATTCATGTGGTTTCAAAAGAAAATGTCTTTAATTTACTCGACTATATAACAAAATAAATGTACGTATTAGTGAAATCCTTGATGGAGTGCTTCATGTATATCGTTCCTTTACACCTCAATAAATATTAAAAACTCATCAATCAAATCGGAATCTAAAGGCTAATGAAGTGTAAATTCAACTCTTTTAAGTTAATTCAATATTATTTTTTAATTTTTTTTACATTTTCTTTTTTATAAATAGATTTCATATCCGCTGACTTAAAACGTTCTAACGGATTGAATTGTAATAATGTTTTATGATAAGCTATGAGACGACTATATTTCATCTGAAATCAACTAGAATCCGTGTATAAGTCGACCTACGTTTTTGATCTAAAAGAAAAAAAATGAGAAAAAAAAAACTTACGCTGTAATTCCTTTTCCTCAACCCTTTGAAGGTTTCGGTTAGTCGACTGCCTGAAGTTGCCACCGACATTTTTAATATTTTTTAAAGATTTTAATTCAATAGAAAAAAATCCTCTTAGAAACTTGAGTAAAGAACTGGGAATATGTAATTTGAGACGTTTTTAATTTAGCGCAGAGTGAAGAGTTATCTCATCAAGGATAATCGCCTACGGGGATTGGGTTTAGGGTTGGGGTTCGGAATGGTGTCTGCAATTATGGTGAAGAATATAACGGAGGAAGAATAAGGTTGATAATATTCTTAAAAAAGGCGAAATGAATTAAACACACACACACATACGCGCGTGCGCACACACACACATACACACATATTCATATATATATGAAATGATTTGTTTCAACATTATTTTTGATCAATACTCGTATTTAAGTAGATATTATGTTTTTAATCAAACAGTATTATATATTTGTTTCTACCGGCCTGATTATTTACGATAATTTTTTGTTACGAAAATGTGTGTCATTCGGCAGGATTCGAACTTGTGACCCCTATCGTCATTCGTAGTTGAGAGGTCTAAGACGCGCCAGATCACATAGTGGCTTCCCTATGTGGATAGGGGTCTCAGGTTCGAATTCTGCCGAATGACACACATTTTCGTAAAAAAATTCTATCGTAAATAATCAGGCCGGTAGAAATAAATATATAATACTGTTTGATTATAAACAGAATATCTACTTAAATACGAGTATCGATCAAAAATAATGTTTAAACAAATCATTTCAAATTGTCGGTTTGTTTATAACCAGTTTCGTTAATTTCCGTTATATATATATATATATATATATATATATATGTGTGTGTGTGTGTGTGTGTGTGTGTGTGTGTGTGTGTGTATCGAATTTTTTAAGTAATCCGACAGTTGTTTTTAGTCGATGCTTGTATTTGAGTGGACTCTCTGCTTATTTATTAAACAGTATATTTATTTTTATTAGTCTGAATTTGCCTTTCAAGTGAACACTCTCCCGTCAAAGATTGGGTATCTCGACGTGTTGTTATGGTTAACAAGCTTGTCTCGCTCAATCAATTACTGATCATTGAGTTCAATTCTCAGTGGGTTCCCCACACTTTCGTTCTTGTGCTACATCTAAGTTACGCTTCGAAAAAAATTTTTTTGTAACCTCGAAGTGGTGTAATGGTTAACAAGTTTGACTTGTTAAATCTTTTTACAAGTGAGTTCGATCCTCATTTTGTATACCATACTTTCGGCACTTAGGAAATCAACGCTCCAGTCAAAGATCGAAATCTAACCGACTATAGTACATAACACCGGCTTTACATGCTCCGGTGTTTCTCGGCAACCTAACGGTTGCTTCCTCTATCTAGGGAGCGTAAATTTCTGCCTTGATAAGATTTCTCGAACATTCACACCGGTAGACAAAAATAAATAAATATACTGTTTAGTAAATAAACCAAACGTCAACACAACATGAGCCAACGATGATTTACCGATACGCAAGATATAATCTTGTGTTTTTTGTCAATGTGTTTATCGATAAACATATCCATATTTGGCTCTGTGGTGCAGTGGATATCGACTCGGAGCGACAAATCGGAGTGCCGAGTTCGAATTCCAGTTGAATTCCTTGCATTCACTCACGCACAAATACCGCTGGGAATGGTATTAATCCGTTTCTTCCCTCCAGTTATGGGTTAAATAACAGGACAGATTGAATTCTATAGCCTTGGCTGGTAACCAGTCTACCGTAGAAAGCAAAGCGTATATCGTATATGGCAACTGACTGACTGAAAAAGATAATACTATTTACAAGCCCTCCACCTTGATCAATTTTAATATTAATAGGATCTGGTTTTTTGGATTTTACCTTTTACTCATTCTTTTTGGATTATATATATATATATATATATATATATATATATATATATATATATATATATGAGTTGAATATATGGATCGGAATATATGGATCCGACAAGATGAATAGAATAAGTAAAGAACAAGCAAGAGGAAAAAAGTGTCTTTAATTTAACATGTTTCACTTTTAACAAGCTTCTTCAGAGATTTATTAGAGACAATTTTTTTTAAAACCATTCGTCTTTAATACATCTCTGAAGAAGCTTGTTAAAAGTGAAACATGTTACTTATTCTTAAACTTATTCTATTCATATATATATATATATAGAAAGGCTCATGATTAAACATAAAAGACATTCATTGTCTCTTATATTTAACAGTATATGTTTAGAAAATTACCTGCTGCCTCGATACACTAAATATATATTTTTTTAATCCAAAAAGATAATCAGGTAAGTAAATCCCAAAAACCCCATCCTATTCATTTCATTAAAATTAAAATTGATCAAGGTGGAAGGCTCGATGTCAATAATATATTCTAATTACAGAGCCAAATATTAAATTAAAACAAAAAAAATTCGATGTTTAAATCCGTTGAATAGCCATTTCTACGAGGACTTCCTAGCTTTTTCAGCAACGGCGAAACGAAACATTTTATTTAATCAAATTCAAATCACAAAAGATTTTATGCCGGTAGAAGTCCAAAACAATCATCCATCCACAGGAAAATAAAATGGGGTGGGATTAATAATTTTTTAATTTAAGGAAGTAAACAGGGAAGCAAACAGATACCTATGTCTCATATTAGAAGACATTCCCGCCCCCTTATCTGAGTTGAGAGTTTTAAAGTTGAAATTTAGCCATGTCAGAGGAATAGAAGTGGTGGGGGAAAGAAAGAGAAAAAGAAAAATTAAAAAAGAAAAGAAAAAAGAAAAAGGAAAAGGAAAAAAGTGGGGAAGAGGTGGTTGAGTGGGAAGTAAGCTAAGAAAAAATTATATATATATATATATATATATATATATATATATATATATATATATATATATATATATGCAAACTTATCACTCTACTCGTTTCGAAAAACCCGTATATATGCGGAAGGAAAAAATGGTTGTCAAAAAAGAAAGACCTATGCACATGAACATCAGCCAAAGCGATTTGGACCGAGCCAGTACGTAGCCCAAAGAAAAAACCCGAGACGAGTATTCAATAACAAAAAAACGCTCAATACGTAAGCAGAGCAGAATAAGTAAATTAACCTAGTGAGCCAACAAACCTACCAAAGTTTCACCTAAACGGATCATCAGGCGTTTTATATCAACTGATTATCCAACGTTTTTTTTTTATTTTTCAAACTTACAAAAGATTCTCAGAACGCACAACTGGAAGTTTAAAATAACTGAAATTATAATTGTAAACATTTTCATCCGGGTTTGTGTGATCCTAAAATATATTTCCTTAACATCCGGATATTATTTAGTCCACTTGAAAAATCTTGTTAGGCAATACATGACCATTATATTGTCGTCAATGTCCCATAAAACCACATTCAAAATCAGAACCTTGGGATTCAGATGGGACTGTGAGAATCATTTTGAAAATCTTTGCCTGGAGATATATGACCATTATATTAAGAGTCAATGTGCCACTAAGGCTCATTCATAAAGCACGCTTCACTGCTTACTTATCACCGGATGTAAATGGACCGAGCAGGCGATTACAAATATCGCTTGATTGAAGTTCGAAAAATTCCTGACAAATAAAACAACAAAGATGGAGAAGAGAGAATGAGATAATATTTTTTCAGAAATCATTGTGGTAAAGGAACCGATAAGGAAAAGAGAATCAGCCGAATCAGAAGACCTGGTACTTTTCGGCGAGATTCACACGTTTCATCTCAAATTTCACGAGCAGCACCCGTGACGATTACGAAGTGAGTCCAAAAGATGGCACACTTTCGTAAACACGGACAACAACAGATGGCGCTGGTCAACCTTGAAAAATCGCGTTTTGATAATGCCATGTGGGTGGGGTTCGTCAGGTTGGATTTTCACGGGCAGCAAACGAGTGTCAAAGCCAGTCGGGGAGGAGGAGGGGAGTCAAAATGTTTTATTTTGGCAAGAGTATTTTTTTTCTTGTTCATTTTGCTATGTTTTTGATGCAACAACGACTAACACAAGCGGTTATAAAAACATGGTGGAGTAGATAGAAAAGCCTTGTCTCGACCATGATCCGTTTGGCGGGGATGATGGGGGGGGGGGAAATAAGAAAACAAAATATTTGCTATTTTATGAACGACGGTGACAAAAAAAAAATGCTACACTCACAAATATAGAGATCTTTGTTTTACGAGTTATTCAGGTTGACATTCTCAGTCTAACCGATGCGTTCTACAGCTTTCCTCATTATCTGAAATTTGCTTAAATGTTCAAATAGATATCCTTGTGCTTGTTGGTTTTACTCAATCTGTTTTTTATCTTAAAGTTCACCTAATACAAGGTACGACAATCACGTGAGACAGAGGGTTACTGCTAAAATGGTTAGGATGAATGGGGTGCGTTAATGGAGGTAGCAGACAATGAGGATAAGAAGGATATACAACGTTTTATCATTCTAATTCTAAGGTTAATGTTATTTAAATACAAGGCTCAAGAGACACTCGAGGTAGCGGGTCAATGTTGAACTAGTTATGATTAATGGGCTGTGTGATATGAATGAGGATGTGCGTTGTGGTGGATTGTATATCTGCTCAGAACGAGAAATTGAGGAGCCGAGTTCGAATTCCAGCCGAATTCATTGCATTCACTTACGCTAAAACAACCTTAGGAAAGGTATTAATCCGTCTATTCCTTCCGCTATGAGTCAAATAACAGGACAGATTTGGTTCTATAGCCTTGGTCGGCAACCAGTCTACCGCAGAAAGCAATGGCAACCTACTGCGGGATAATCTTCTGCCCAGTCAGTCATGTCTCTTTCGAGACATGATCGCCCAAGCGTGTATCACGTATGGCACTTAACTGACTGAATGAAGATAATAATTGGAAATATTAGTAAAGCTTCTACTGGGTAAAAAGTGGGGGATCGGTTTTCTATTGTTATGAAGTAATAAACTGATCCCTCACTCGCTATGAGTCAAATAACAGGACAGATTTGGTTCTATAGCCTTGGTCGGCAACCAGTCTACCGCAGAAAGCAATGGCAACCTACTGCGGGATAATCTTCTGCCCAGTCAGTCATGTCTCTTTCGAGACATGATCGCCCAAGCGTGTTTCACTTATGGCACTTAACTGACTGTTATGAATGAAGACAATTTAGTAGGAAATTACGATTATGGGGATAAGGAGGATATATAAGATTTGACCTTTGAATTGAAGAAATTTAAATATATTTTTGATATGTTTAAATGTTTATTTTTAATATTTTTTTTAAAGACATCTAAATATATATATGTCAAAATGTTTACTTATTATGTTTTGTATTCGGACTGTGGTCATCTGAATGCGTAAGATGAAATGAACACAGCGGAAAGGGTAAGAGGTCCGAGCCAAGCCCAACCGGGTTACGGCCACACCACGTTGAAACATTCGTTTTGATACGATCATTGAAGTTAAGCAACGTCGCACCTTGTGCGGCTGGTGTAATGGATAATGACGAAGATAGAATGTTTATAGATATATATATATGTGGTATGGACATAGGTGACTGTCAGATCCATACCTAAATGAGAACTTCAGACTAAATAAAAATTACAATCGCTTCATAGTGTTAATTTCTGTTTTTACAATTTATTTAGGCTATTTATCGATTTGAATTTGTTTGATTAATGGCATATCAACTCCTTATGAGTTATTCAACACTAAGAATTTTCTTGGGAGCTTTGAAGTAATGAAAATATGGTATATGTTATTCTGCTTACACATTTGACTACATGGTAGATGATACTCTGCTTTTGAGCAAATACAAGTTTGTGTGAACATAATTACTGGATGTAGTAATATGTGTGTTTTATGCTATAGTTATGTTAAAGTTGTGTATTGGAATAAAGTTTAATTTCTTTTATAAATTATAGGATATTATTTTGGATTAATGTCATGAAAAACTTCTTTCATGTTGACTGGTAGCGTTTTAAATGGATTTCGTTGAAATAACAACAGTTTGTTAGTTTGCATTTTCTTATGTATAGTTCTTATCATGGCATACAATTTGGAGGTGGCTCATCTTTTAGAATATAAGAATGGGTTATCATTTAGAATATAAGAATGTGTTATCATTTAGAATATAAGAATGTGTTATCATTTAGAATATAAGAATGGGTTATCATTTAGAATATAAGAATGGGTTATCATGAACTGTCCTTACGAAGTCTACATATTACAACTTCATTTTTTCTTGTTTTTTGTTTTTGATGTCATTTTTTTTATGGTAGGTTTGATGTTATGGTATTTATTGTTTGGTTTACCGTTTCATAGTTTTTACCATTCTTCTTTGATAAACCATTCTAATCTAGAATATTTTAATTGCTTTAGCAAACTAATGAGAAGGTATAGAAAAGTATACAAAATCACAAAGAAACCTTGTTCTTAAGTTTTGGTCTTAATACGGATAGAATTTTGTCACATTTATTTGTATTTTCGTAACCAGTACTCTGGGAACAAGCTCATTAATCAATTGTCAGCCCAAAAGCACATGGTTTAACAGTACATCAACTCTTTTATAGGTCATTTAATGGCAAAATTTAATTTTCTAGGAGCTTTGAAGTAATGAAAATATGATATATGTTATTCTGCTTACACAATTGACTGCATGGTAGATGATACTCTAATTTTGTGCACATACAAGTTTGTGTAGACCCAATAACAATTTGTGGTGATATGTGTTTTCTGTTATAGTTTAGTTAAAGATGAATTTTGGAATATAGTTTAACTTCTTTTAGAAATTGTAGGATATTATATGGAATAATGTTCTTTCATGTTGTTTGATTTTATTTGGCAATCAACATCTGTATGGGTTATTTAATGTCGAAATCTAAATATATTTCACGTAATTCTATAATTTAAGGTTCAAGGCATGTTTTTAGATAAATATTTTGTAGATCATTGTTGGTAATTTTCTATAAATATGGATTGGTAGAATTTTATAAAAATATATTGTTTGCTATCTAGACTTATTTATAAATGGAACTTTGTCTGTGTGTTTTTTTAAAATCATATCACCTCAAGCAAGGCATTCCACTGCCACTATAGCGCAGGGGGTTACATAGAGCGTAGGGTATAGGAAATGTCAGAAAGAGGGTGATAGACGAGTAAGGAGTTACATAGGAAGAGTGTTTGAGAGAATGGATGCGAGTTAGTGTGTTAGGAGGTGTCTATTG
This sequence comes from Ascarosepion bandense, assembly GCA_037127315.1. Classification (NCBI taxonomy): domain Eukaryota; kingdom Metazoa; phylum Mollusca; class Cephalopoda; order Sepiida; family Sepiidae; genus Ascarosepion; species Ascarosepion bandense. The sequence goes on along the minus strand of JBBBDQ010002309.1, from coordinate 409,669 downwards.
ACTTTACATTTAAACTCCTGGAGGTTGTAGCCGTCGGGGAAGCAAGCATGCGGAAGGGAATTCCACAGGCGGGAAGTGCGAGAAAGGAAGCTGTTGGAGTAAAAATTGCGGTTACATTTCATCGATTTCACTGTAAAAGGATGGGACCTAGTTGCTAATCTAGTATCTCGTGCAAATTCACACCTAGGGGGCACCAGTGATTTAAGTTCATCGGAGCAGAAGCCATGAAAGTATTTATAGAAGAGGCACAGGGAAGCCACGTCACGCCGGTGAGAGAGTGACTGCAGGCGGTCAGCCAAGTCGGTATCGATCACATTACAGATTCTCCGCTGTATTTTGTCAAGAACTCCGAGGAGAATAGCAGGGGCACCCGACTAGACGTGGCAGCAGTATTCAATACATTTTTTTCTGAAATACTTGGTTGAGTACTTGGTTGAGATAAATCTATATCAATTCGATTTTTCTTTAGCAACCGCCACAAATAAATAAAAGACTAAAAAGTTCGCCCATTTGAAAACTGAGATTTTTCTGGGGAGTTCTTTTTCCGAACCGATATCCACTGCACCACAACGCACCTCCGTCACTATACGCTTACAGCATCTGGTATTCCCAAGCGGTCACCCATCAAAGTACTCACCAGGCTCAACGTTGCTCAACTTCGGTGATCGATCGAGAACCGGTGAATTCAACGTGATATGGTCGTGAGCCCCACCAGTTTGAATGAAAGGCTGTGCAGTTTCATTTAATGAAGTAACACACACACATATACTCATTTCTAAGTAGTGTATACGAGAGTGGTGTAGAATGAAAATTGTGTGTGTGTGTGCGTGTGTGTGTGTGTGTGTGTGTGTGTGTGTGTGTGTGTGTGTGTGTGTGTGTGTGTGTGTGTGTGTGTGTGTGTGTGCGTGTGCGTGTGCGTGTGCGTGTGTGTGTGTGTGCGTGTGTGTGTGCGTGTGCGTGTGTGTGGTGTGTGTGTGTGTGTGTGTGCGTGTGCGTGTGTGTGTGCGTGTGCGTGTGCGTGTGTGTGTGTGTGTGTGTGTGTGTGTGTGTGTGTGTGTGTGTGTGTGTGTGTGTGTGTGTGTGTGTGTGTGTGTGTGTGTGTGTGTGTGTGTGTGTGTGTGTGTGGTGTGTGTGTGTGTGTGTGTGTGTGTCCGTTACCTATAGATTTCGAAACGGCTGAACCGATTTTCTAGAAAATTTACACAGTTGTACTATAAGCGTCTGCGAGTGTTCTTAGCTAGGTTTTGTGTCGAGGTACCACCGATATATCGAAAATCAATAATCGAAAAAATCCGGTTATAGAAGGAGTGGTCCAATTTTAATCAAATTTGATACACTCTTACATAAGAAACGATATTCAGAAGTTTCAAGGTTGCAGTTCTTACAATAGTGCAGAAAATCGATAATATATATATATATATATATATATATATATATAAAAGGCAAGCTGTTTGTGTGTGTGTCTGTTTATCTGTCTGTATGTCCTTTATACAAATCCACAATTTTTACCCGATTCTCACTAAACTTCACAAATATTCTTTCGGCTGAGTCTGCGCTCCAGGACCATGGATTAGTTTTAAAGCTTTCATTACACCCGAGCAACGCCGGGTTATACTGCTAGTTTTATTATAAAAATGTATTGTCATTTTATTGTAAAATGTACTGTTGATTTTTGTTTGTGGGTTTACTATTTATTTATAGTTGGGACCCCTAACAGGTGCTACCACCCCGGGTCGGGGTGAAGTTGAGAGCAAAAGAAATTAAGAGTTGATTCCATTCTCCTCAAAACCCTCAATCTCTCGCTCATAGGCCTTTGTGCCAAATGTATTTGTGTGGTCATAATTATTAGAGCCGGCCTGGTTTGTTTTTATGTTGTAGGTTTGTTGATGTTAAATTTTGGGATACAATTTGATTTCTTTTAGAATTTGTGGTATATTATTGTGGATTCATATCAGGAAAGTGTTCTTTCATGTTGGGTGGTTTGTTTTGGGTTATTTAATGCCAGAGTCTAAATATTTTGAACACAATTTTATGACTTCTACTAAATATGTTTTGAACACAACAGAATGCCTTCAACTACAGATAAAATGGGTCATTTCAATATCAATAGGTATTGTTAGTAACTTTTATTTATATAAAAATGTATTGTTTGTATTTTTAATTTGGAAATGTATTCTGATACTTTCATACTGTTTCGTTTAGGGGTCCACTATTTACCCATAGATGGGACCCTAACAGTTGCTACTAATTCGGGTCAGGGTGATCCTAGGAACAATATTAATTAAGAGGTGATTTCATACTCCTCAAAAGCTCTAATCTCCGAATCAGAGACCTTGCTACCAGATGTAGTTTATCGTCATAGCAAGGAATATCTATCTATCTATCTATCTATCTACTTGTCATAGCATTTTCGTCGTAATTTGGAATCAGTATTCTGATCCTACTCTCCGCGGCGATAACCACTGTGCTACAAGCAAATCCACGATAATTTGATAATGTGATGAGTTTCAAGCTTATTGAGAACTTCATTTCTGTTGCCTTGTGTCAGATTTAGGTCTACTTAATATTTACTGACACGATCTATAAGTTAAGCATAAACATTCACAGATTGGAATTACAAAGTCACTTTCTTTCTTTCTTTCTTTCTTTCTTTCTTTCTTTTACTATTCGCTTTCACTCTTTCTTTAAGTTTCGCTTTTTTCTTTTTTCTTTCTTTCTTTCTTTCTTCGCTTTCACTCTTTTTTTTAAGTTTCTCTTTTTTCTCTTTCTTTCTTTCTTTCTTTCTTTCTTTCTTTCTTTCTGTTCGCTTTCACTCTTTCTTTTAAGTTTCGCTTCTTTTTTTCTTTCTTTTTTTGGTCTTCTTTCCTTCCTTTTTTCCTTTCTTTCTTTCTTTCTTTCTTTCTTTTACTGTTCGCTTTCAGTCTTTCTTTTAAGCTTCATTTTTTCTTTCTTTCCTTGCTTCTTTCTTACCCTCTTTTCTTTCTTTCTTTCTTTCTTTCTTTCTTTCTTTCTTTCTTATGGTCTTCCGCTTTTCCTTCTTTCTTTCTTTCTTTCTTTCTTTTTCTTTCTCTTTTCCTTCTTTCCTTCTTTCATATGGTCTTTCTTTCTTTCTTTCTTTCTTTCTTTCTGTTTTCCTTCCTTTCTTTTACTATTCGTTTTCACTTTTTTCTTTCTTTCTTTCTTTCTTTCTTTTTTTCTTTCTTTTCCTCTGCTCTGATAAACTTGTCTATTTCTGAACATTCAGGGATACAGAAAGCCAGCAACAGATGCACGCTTCCACCGCGCTAGGCGGCATCAATTTGTTCACCCATTCCTATAAAAACCCGAACCAAGTTATATGGTGCTTATCTACTGTGACAAACACCCAACCCCCGAAGTTACCGTTATGCCCCAGGGCTTGCTGCCAGGGTATGATGACGATTTCTTTTTATCTACCCAAATTTTTGACAAAGTTTTAATGAAGCAGGGTAGATGGGGTTAGGCTTGTGCGGGTAGGACTTATTAACGCCCACCACGAAAAAAAGGATGTTTTTTAGCTGTCGAACTGGAAAATGTCCATCGACTGGCTTTATAGACATACAGAAAGAAAGAGTCAGACAGCGTGTGAGAAAGAAAAGAAAAAAGAGATAAGTAAAGATATATAGATAGATAGATAGATAGATAGATAGAGAGAGAGAGAGAGAGAGACAGAGACAGAGAGACAGAGACAGAGAGAGAGAGAGAGAGAGAGGCAGGGTGAGAAGTGGGAATAGTGGAACAAAGACACAATGAGAAACTAAAATGAGGAGAGATTTTATAAAAATAAATGCTATGAAAAAACGAAAGAATAGCGATAGAGAGAGCGGGGAGGAAAAGAGAGTATAGATAAATAAATAGAGAGAGAAGAACGAACGGTATCGCTAGATAGATAGATAGATAGATAGATAGATAGATAGATAGATAGATAGATAGATTAACAGAGTGAGATAGATAGATAGATAGATAGATAGATAGATAGATAGATAGATAATGTTAAGATGGAGATAGATAGATAGATAGATAGATAGATAGATAGATAGATAGATATGAACAGACTGAGATAGATAGATAGATAGATAGATAGATAGATAGATGATATGAACAGACTGAAATAGATAGATAGATAGATAGATAGATAGATAGATAGATAGATAGATAGAACAGACTGAAATAGATAGATAGATAGATAGATAGATAGATAGATAGATAGATATGAACAGACTGAAATAGATAGATAGATAGATAGATAGATAGATAGATAGATAGATAGATAGATAGATAGATAGATAGAACAGACTAAAGATAGATAGATAGATAGATAGATAGATAGATAGATAGATATGAACAGACTGAAATAGATAGATAGATAGATAGATAGATAGATATGAACAGACTGAAATAGATAGATAGATAGATAGATAGATATGAACAGACTGAAATAGATAGATAGATAGATAGAGATAGATATGAACAGACTGAAATAGATAGATAGATAGATAGATAGATAGATAGATAGATAGATAGATATGAACAGACTGAAATAGATAGATAGATAGATAGATAGATAGATAGATAGATAGATATGAACAGACTGAAATAGATAGATAGATAGATAGATAGATAGATAGATAGATAGATAGAACAGATGAAACAGATAGATAGATAGATAGATAGATAGATAGATAGATATGAACAGACTGAAATAGATAGATAGATAGATAGATAGATAGATAGATATGAACAGACTAAAGAAATAGATAGATAGATAGATAGATAGATAGATAGATATGAACAGACTGAGATAGATAGATGAGATAGATAGATAGATAGATAGATAGATAGATAGATAGATATGAACAGACTGAGATAGATAGATAGATAGATAGATAGATAGATAGATAGATAGATATGAACAGACTGAGATAGATAGATAGATAGATAGAGAGAGAGAGAGAGAGAGAGAGAAACTGAGGTATATATAAAGAGAGGGGAATATAGATAGATATATAAATAGAGATAGAGGAAAGTAAGTGTATAGGTAGAATGAGAGAGAAGAAAGAGATATATAGATATATAGAAAGAGGGAGGGGAAGTTATATATAGATAGGTAAATAGATACAAAGAGAGGGGAAGTGAGATATAGATCGATAAGCGACGTACCTAGCGTTTCAGCCGGTCGTAGAATTTTTCTTACCTCAAAAGAACATTCCAAAACATCTACACATAAAGAAAAGCCATTTCTTTATTTTTGATTGACAAAAAGCAACAACAAAGAAATGAAAAAATATATTTAAAGATAATTTAAAAATAAAAGCCGACGGGGTATTCATTCTTGGGTAGCATGTGTTGTGAAATTAAACCGGGCGTGTCCAATCCCTTTCTAAGTCAAACTATAGCAAATATCTTCCAATTTAAATGCTTAACAGTATTTACATTATTCGGACTATTGTCCTCATCTTTGTTGCCATTTGTACGACGTTTCGGCCCTCGTACGCTCCGGCCTTCTTCAGGTGCTAGGAATTTCGAACCGAACCCTTTATTACAATTACTGGGGTATATCATCTTCATTCCTTGCGTAAACTCATTTTGAAGTCTTGTGTTATCTCCCTCTAACCGTGCAAGTTAATTGTTCACCACTGCTGTAGCCTGGTACTGAACTCACAAGGGTTAGGGTTGGGGTTAGGGTTAGGGTTAAGGGTTAGGGTTATTCTCATAAACTACCACCATCTAATATGTTAGCAATTATTATTTCACTCGAGTAGCGAACCACTGTTCTTTGGAATAAACTCCCAAGAGGATGTTTCCGCGATCACTGTAATCGAGAGTTAAGCGTTATTTTCCCTAAATATCAACATAAATTGTAACTCTTACTTTGTAACTATATACCTCGAGTGGCTTCCTGGCTTTATACAGGTTGAACTAAACTGTAAAAATGTCCTGTTTCTAATATTACTTGGCGTATCATCAACCATCTCCTACTGGATTGCATACTAACGGTAGTACTCCTACAGTCAGTCAGTTAAGTGCCATATGTGATACACGCTTGGGCGATCATGTCTCGAAAGAGACATGACTGACTGGGCAGAAGATTATCCCACCGTAGACTGCCATTGCTTTCTGCGGTAGACTGGTTGCCGACCAAGACTATAGAACCCAATCTGTCCTGTTACTTAACCCATAACTGGAGGGAAGTGACGGATTAATACCTTTCCCAAGGGTATTTGTGCGTAAGTGAATGCAAGGAACTCAAATGGAATTCGAACTCGGCTCGCCGATTTGTCGTTCCGAGTCGATATCCACTGCACCACAACGCACATCCTACAGTAAACTGATATAAAAGCGTACCTTTTAATCAGTAAGACTTCATCTGATTAAGAGCAATATTAAGCTTAGGCCGCACAACCAGTTTTCGAGATATTCAAAATAAAATTGGCTTCTACCATTCAATGCCTCTCCAACCAAACTACTAACGTTTCAACATCACCGAGAAGACCGTTAATTTTCGCTAATGACGACGGGAGGTTGTACTCTGAAGGACGCTCCTTACCTTGGACATATCTTAGGACTCATGTTAACCCCAGACCTCAAGTGGAACCAACATCTATAGAATCACCTCAAGTGGAATCATCATATATATGAGCCACCTCTTAAGCGGTTGGACCCATGTTTGGTTTATTGTTCCACTCCAGAATCTGATTTCTCTTCTACCCTTTTTCTTCCTTTTTTTTTGTATTCCCCCTCCTCATTTATAATTTTCTTTATTTTTTTTCTCTTCTCTTTCTTTCCTGCTTTCTTTTCTGCTTTCTCTCCTTTTTTCACCTCTTTCTTTCTCTCATCTTTCTTTCCTGCTTTTTTCCGCTTTCTTTCTCTCCTCTTTCTCTTCTCTTTCTTTCTCTCTTTCCCTCTCTCTCTCCTCTTCCTTCTTCGTCTCTTTCTTTCTTGCTTTCTCTCTTTCTTTCTCTCTTCTTTCTCTCCTCTTTCTTTCCTCTTTCTCTCTTTCTCTCTCTTTCTCTCTCCTTTCTTTCTCCTCTTTCTCTCCTCTTCCTCTCTTCCTCTCGTCTCTTTCTTTCCTGCTTTCTCTTTCTCTTTCTCTTTCTTTCTTTCTTTATCTCCTTTCTTTCTTTCCTCTTTCTCTCTCTTCCTCTCTTCCTTTCTTTCGTATTTTTCTTTCCTGCTTTCTCTCCTCTTCCTCTCTTCCTTTCTCGTATTTTTCTTTCCTGCTTTCTCTCCTCTTTCTCTATTCCTTTCTCTCCTCTTTCTTTCCTGCATTCTCTCCTCTTTCTCTCTTCCTTTCTCTCTCCTTTCTTTCCTTTGCTTTCTCTCCTCCTTCTCTTCTTCTTTCTCGTATTTTTCTTTCCTGCATTCTCTCCTCTTTCTCTCTTCCTTTCTCGCCTCTTTCTTTCTTCCATGTCTCTTCTTTTACTTTCCTGCTTTTTCTCCTTTTTATTTCCTGTTTTTCTCCCCCCCACTTTCATTCCTGCTTTCTCTCCTCTTACACTCCTCTTTCTTTCTCTCTCTTTCTTTCCTGCTTTTTTCCTCTTTCTTTCTGTCCTCTTTCTATTCTATTTCTTTCCTTTCTTTCTTGCTTTCTCTCCTCTTTCTCTCTTCCTTTCTTTCACCTCTTTCTTTCCTGCTTTCTCTCCTCTTTCTCTTTTCCATGTCCCTTCTTTTTCTTTCCTGCTTTCTCTTCTCTTTATTTTCTCGTTCTTTTTCCTCTTTCTTTCCTGCTTTCTCTCCTCTTTCTCGCCTCTTTCTTGCCTCCTTTTCTTTCCTTTTTCTTTTCTACTTTCTCTCCTATTTGTTTCCTTCTTTTCTCTCCTCTTTCTTTCCTGTTTTCTCTCTTCTTTCTCTCCTTTCTTTCCTTTCTCTCTCTCTCTCTCTTTCTCTCTTCTTTCTTTCTTTCCAGTTTTTCCCCTTTCTTTCTGTCCTCTTTCTCTTCTCTTTCCTCTCTTTCCTGCTTTCTCTCCTATTTCTTTCCTTCTTTTCTCTCCTCTTTCTTTCCTGTTTTCTCTCTTCTTTCTCTCTTCCTTTCTCTCCTCTTTCTTTCCTCCCTTTTTTTATTCCTCCCTCTCCTTCTTGTCATCCTTATTTTTTCTTATTTACCCTTTTTTCTTCCATCTTCTTCTTCAATCTTTTGCTTCTTCTTTCACCCTATTTTATTTTTTTCCTTCTTGTTCTTCATCTTCCTTCTCATCCCTTTTCTTCTTCATCTTTTTTTTCTTCTTTTTTCTTCTTAGTTCTCATTTCTATTCTCCTTCACATTTTTTTCTTCTTCCTCTTTCCTTTTCTTGTTCATCTTTCTTTTTTCTTCTTCCTCTTTCCTTTTCTTTATCCCTATTTTCTTCTTCCTTTTTTCTTCTTTGTTTCAGAAAAAAAAAACTAGTCCATCATAGTCAAATATATTGAAACGTTGATAGAGGGTAGGATGTTACCATCGTTACCATCGATACCGAAGCAACTAGCAAAGCATCCTTGAAGGATGCAGATGCCATTGTGACCCAAGCAAGCCTAACCCCACCCTTGCCTCTGTCTGTCTCTTCTAACCAATCTATTGTGTCTGAGACACTACAAACAAATCCTTGTTTAAGCTACTTTCCAGACTTTTCTAAGTCAATCAACTAGGACGACACTAATGTCGTGTAAATCAGTTCGGCAACCTGAGCAAATGTTTTACAGGGTTTGGTAATGTTTGATTGATAAGTTCGTGAATGAAATTAAATTCCAAATCTCGATTTCGACGGCCATTTTGACGAATTCGGTGTCGAATGAAATTAGAAAATGTCACAGTGAAAGAAAAAAGGATGAATATAAAAAAAGAACAATTAAGGAAACATTTTAAAAATATATTTGTACAAACGATTTAATTAGCCTATTATGTAGAAAACACAACGCAAAAATAGCGAAATGTGTGTAACATGACGTGTATAATCATTTAAAAGTCGATCCCGTGTTTCAGTCTGCTTTTGATTCTAGGCCTAAAATTTGCCAGATATGTTTCGTATTGAGATTGACCTTTAATTTAATCAAAATGTCATCTAAAAATGCTGGAATTATTTAGTTTTCAGCTGACATGAAGTGGAAAGTGTAGATTGCACTAATTTCAAAGTGTGCAGAAAATAAATTCGATTTCCTAGCCGTGAAGGTTGTAGTGGATAGGAAATTAAGAATCAAAATTAACTCTCTTCTTCACTTTTACAAAAATTCACAATGACGTGCAAAATCCTAATTTTTTTTTTCCAAATGGAAAAAGGATTGATCATGTTAAAACAAATTATTTTCATTTCACAGACAGTTAATAATGCTGCATGCAAAATTTGACATAAGATCCAGCTCCAGGATTGAACTCACATTTGTTATGTCACCAAATTCACAAATCAATGCTTCTGTCCCATAAGACTACTATATTCTAATACTTAACTATCGCCCGGTTCACACTCCACCCAGGTCTATTGAACAGGTTAAGAGGCTCATCCCTTGTTCCCTGTTTAGGATGTTGTTTCCGGCTTTCTCTTTTCCAATCTTCTCACTTTGTTTTGTTTTTTTTTTCAATTGGAGTAGATAGATCTATCTATCGCCCGGTTCACACTCCACCCACGTCTATTGAACAGGTTACGAGGCTCATCCCTTGTTCCTTGTTTAGGATGTGGTTTCCGGCTTTCTCTTTTCCAATCTTCTCACTTTGGTTTCTTTTTTTTTTTTCAATTAGAGTAGATAGATCTATCTATCGCCCGGTTCACAATCTTTTCCAATTATCTTTTCACTATTACGTAGCCCCCTGCACATCAGTGGCATTTTGCCTTACTCGGGGTGATATGATTAAAAAAAATGTGCTTAAAGAAAAATGCGAAACCGGATTTCGCAAGTAGGTGTTAAACTAATTTTCTGACCAAGGGAAGCGACTTGCAAAACCAAAAAGGATTTCGCGAGTCAGTGCGAAAAATCGAGATTACAATAAAAGGACTTTGGCCAGCGTCAGTCGGTCAGCGACTCAGTCGAGAGCAGCGAGAGACACCGCTAAAATGTAACGGGAGAAGGTTCAAGTCAACTCGGACATTCGTCCTCTTTCTCTTTCTTTCTTGCGTGCGACCTCTTCCTCTCCATCCAAAGACATTCCTACCAAACAAACACATACATACGTACATATGCATATACTCTTTCAACAGTTACTACTACAAACATTTTCTACAAATCCTGATACCTTTAACTTTCTTATTGAACATCCATTTCTATGAATTCTTGTTATTCTTTCCTTTTAATAAATTTCTATTTTAAAAAGAAAAATGTATATTTTATTCTTACACTATTTTACACATTCCAACCTGCTACCAACCATCTGATAGTTCTGATAATTCTAGATAAAACTTTTTAGCTGTAGAGAGTTCGGTTAAGTATGACACAACGCCGAATTAAATAAAAATTAACCATCTCCCTACGTCTGATACTAACACGTAGTGGATATAGTAGTTGGTTATACATATGTTAGTATCATCTAGTGGTCATGAGTTCAATCCTTTGACTTGGCAGTGAGAGTACCAAATTCCAACATGAAAGAAGAATAATTGATTTCACAGGATATTTCACAATAATCAACGAGATAATCCACATCAGCCAATCTATGGACACCTGATGATGACAAGAGGGTATTTGGTCGAAACTTTGTGTCTATTATAACACCTATATAAAACAAGATGAGAACAAAAGTTCGAAATAATTCTAAGATTACGTGTTCTTGCTCTTCGCTGTCTGTCAAGACGATTGTTGGTTCCCAACAGCAGCGGCAGTATATAAAACTGTTAAATAATTTCTGTAAAGTAGAAAGAGTATTCGACCTCGGCTGTTACGAAATAACCCGAGGGAAGGATTTTATAAATGAGAAAAATCTTCCATAACTGGAGAGCTTGTGCAGTTACTATTTACGCCACAACTTGTAAAACGCATTTGCAATATCCAATGTGATCGTCCTTGAGATATATTTGAGGACAAGAGCCTTACTGACTCTGTGAGCAACCACATTTAGGATATTCAGTCAGTCAGTTAAGTGCCATACGTGATATACACTTTGGCCGATCATGTCTCGAAATAGACATGACTGACTGGGCAAAAGATTATCCCGCAGTAGGTTGCAATTGCTTTCTGCAGCAGACTGGTGGCCAGCCAAGTCTATAGAACACAATCTGTTCTATTATTTGATTCATAGCTAGAGGGGGAAGAGATGTATTATGTTATTAAGTAGTAATTAGTGGGGGATCAGTTTATTACTTCATAACTATATAAAGCTGATTCAGGAGGGAAGTGCGAAAAAAGAAGCTGTTGGAGTAGAATTGTCGGCTGCATTTGGTTAATCTAGCTGTAAATGGGTGGGACCTTGTTGCCAGTCTGGTTGCACGAGTAAATTCTTGTGGAGGAGGGCGCCAGTGACCTAAATTCTTGTGGAGGGGGCACTAGTGACCTAAATTCTTGTGGAGGGGGCACTAGTGACCTAAATTCTTGTGGAGGAGGCACTAGTGACTTAAGTTCGTTGGAGCGGAAGCCATGAAAATATATTTAAAAAACTTAACGATAGCATCTTGGCTGTCATTTTTAACGAAACTTACATAAAAGAGAGATTGTTGACTAAATACACACATATATATATATATATATATATATATATATATATATATATATATAGTCATCCGCAGACAGATCTGTTTCGCTGTATCACAGCTCATCAGTACGGCTAGACAGCCGATTGCTTTTTACCCAATATTGAAACCCGACCGAATTGGCGTCAGTTGGCGATTCTACCTCTGAGCTATGGGTGCTCGGTAGAAGGAGGCAGACTTTTTTTAGAGTATGATGTATCATACATACATACATGTTTATATATATATATATATATATATATATATATATATATATATATTCCCTTTGGGGTCGGGAAAAGTTCATTGTATTTACTAATATATTTTCTTAGTTGTTATTCTTCGTGGAAATGTGTTTGTTTTCACATAATACGAGGGGTTGTCAGAAGTAATTTTTAGTTGGTGGAACGGACTAATTTTTTTTTTTTCAGTTTCTGTCATTCATTTTATCTTATCTAATCTTTGACTTTCAAAATCCCCTCCCGCCAACTTATCATTTTTCTTGATTTCAATCTCACTTGTCCCGTGCCAAATATAGAGCAAGGATTTCTATTTAGCTGTCAGAAAGCTTCGTCAAAGCCTTGGAATTCTGCAGAGGGAAAAATATAGAAAAATCAAGAAAAAAAAACCCAAAAAACTAAAAACAAAAAAACAAAAATACTTTTATTAAATCTACCGTTATCTGTTTTCCAACACCAGATGTTTCACATGGTCTTCACGTGTCCCTTCAGGACGTTGGCGATTATGGCCCTCCACATCTTCCTATCCCTTGTAGCTCTTAGCACCCTTTCTCTTGTTCAGTCAGTCAGTTAAGTGCCATACGTGATACACGCTTTGGGCGATCATGTCTCGAAAGAGACATGACTGACTGTGCAGAAGATTATCCCGCAGTACGTTACCATTACTTTCTACGGTAGACTGGTTGCCAGCCAAGGCTATAGAATCTAATCTGTCCTGTTATTTGACTCATAGCTAGAGGGGGAAGAGATGTATTATATTATTAAGTAGCAATTAGTGGGGGACCAGTATATTACTTTATAACAATATGAAACTGATCCCCCACTTTATACCCAGTAGAAACCTTAATTATGTTTTCAACTATTATATCAAGTCAGTCAGTTAAGTGCCATATGTGATACACGCTTGGGCGATCATGTCTCCAAAGAGACATGACTGACTGGGCAGAAGGTTATTCCGCAGTAGTTTGCCATTGCCATTGCTTTCTGCAGTAGACTGGTTGTCAGCCAAGGCTATGGAACCCAATCTGTCCTGTTATTTAACCCATAACTGGAAGGAATAGACGGATTAATACCTTTCCCAAGGGTATTCTGCGCGTAAGTGAATGCAATGAATTCAGCTGATATTCGAACTCGGCTCCCCGATTTCTCGTTTCGCGCCGATATCCAATGTGCCACAAGGTACATTCTCTTGTTACCCCTCCCAAAAACCGCTCTGCCATCCATTTGCTCAAGAAAACAATCTAGAATCTTGAATCTAGAATATAAATGCATGGACACAAAGTGAGGGTGTCTGTTTATATATTGATTATAACATAAATTTAATCCCCCACTTTATATCCACATTATAATTTCTTATTTGTTTATCAAATTCCGGTTAGGTCTGAATCCACCTGTTCTCAATACTGATTAGTTATTTATAACTATGCTTCTCCATGCCGTGTCCCTTCAGGACGTAGGCGATCATGGCCTTCCGCATCACTCTATCCCTTTTAGTTCTTAACACCCTTTCTCTTGTTACCCTTCTTAAACTTAGCTATGCCATCCATTTGCTCAAGCCCATGAATCTAGAATATAAATGTATAGAATATAACATGGCCACAAAGTGAGGGATCAATTTATATATTGATTATAATACAGATTTGATATCCCACTTTATGTTTACATTTTAATTTCTTATGTGTTTTTCAAGTTCTGATTAAGTATGAATCCACTTCTTCTCACTACAGATTAATTATTTATAACTCTTGAGTCGTGTTCTTATGGCCCTCCACATCTTCCAATCCCTTCTAGCTTTTAACATCATTTCTCTTGTTACCCCTCCCAAACCCTGTTTTACCATTCATTTGTTCAAGATCATCAAGTATGTCATGCATTGCTTTCTTTCCCCTGTCTCTCTTTCCCTCTATCTGTCCTGTGAGTATCACATTCTCCAAGCCCTCCTTCCTCATTACACGTCCAAGAAAGCATTTGTCTATATTTCTGTGATGAGGTAGTATTTACAGTATTTACATTATTCGGACTGTTGTCCTCATCTTTGTTGTCATTTGCACGACGTTTCGGCCGTTGTACGCTCCGGCCTTCTTCAGGTGCTAGGAATTTCAAACCGAACACTGTATTACAATCACTAGGGCATATCATTTTCATTCCTTGCGTAGTAATGCCTCGATCGGAACTCATGTGTTATCTTCCTCTAACCCTGCAAGTTACTTGTTCACCACTGCTGTAGCCTGGTATTGAACTCACAACTCTAAGAGTCAAGTCAGGATCTAATCAACGTCTATATCCATTGGGCCGTGTGTCAATACCAAGCTACAACAGTGGTGAACAAGTAACTTGCAAGGTTATAGGGGGATAACTTTACGCAAGGAATGGAGTTCATATAACCCGGTGATTGTAATAAATGGTTCTGTACGAAATTCCTAGCAGCTGAAGAAGGCCGAAGCGTACAACGGCCGAAACGTCGTACAAATGGCAACAAAGATGAGGACAATAGTCTGAATAATGTAAATACTGTAAATACTACTTCATCTCAGAAATATAGACAAATAGAATGATCTATTATTAAACATCGTAGAAATGGCAACAAAGATGAGGACAATAGTCCGAATAATGTAAATACTGTAAATATCCCAGTGATTATAGTAAGGGGTTAAGTTCGAAATTCCTAGCACCTGAATAAGGCCAGAGCGTACAACGGCAGAAACGTCGTAGAAATAGCAACAAAGATGAGGACAATAGTCTGGTGCTAAGTTTAAGTTCTCTTCTCATTTCCATCGTCTTCAACGCCTTGTCGTTGATCATATGCTCGGTTCACGTCGGTTTACGCGTGCTAATTTTACTAGTCAACCTATACAGTGAGGCGATTCTTATTAGAAATGCTTCCAGGAATCATTATTGGTGGCCACAATCTTAACAATATAAGATATGCAGATGACACAGTATTGATAGCAGACACGGAAAGAAAACTACAAAATGTTTTACAGAGCGTAGTAAAAGAAAAGCGAGAAGTAAAGTCAATTGCAAGAAGGGAGAATGCACGCTTGTTAGCAAAAGAGTGAACCCAAAATGCAACTTAGAAATTCTTTCATCTTCTACGTGCCTTGTCCTTTCACGGCGTAGGCGATCATGGCTTTCCACGTCTTCCTATCCCTGGTGACTCTTAACACGCTTTCTCCTGTTACACCACACAAACCCCGCTCATGGCCAGAAATTGAAAATCAGTTTATATAATGATTGTAATATAGATTTGATCCCCCACTTTATATCCACATTATAATTTCTTATAAACAGTTGGCATATATCTTCTTCTATGGCCAGAAATTGAGGGATCAGTTTATATAAAGATTGTAATATAGATTTGATCCCCCACTTTATATCCACATTATAATTTCTCAAAAACAGTTTGCATATATCTTCTTCTATGTGCCCTCTTCTTTCAGGATGTAGGTGATCATGGCTTTCCACGTCTTCCTATCCCTGGTGGCTCTTAACACGCTTTCTCCTGTTACACCACCCAAACCCCGCTCTGACATCCACTATAGCTCAAGCCCATCAATCTAGAATATAATTTTTTTTTTTTAATCGTATCACCCCAAGCAAGGTATTCCACTGCCACTATAGCGCAGGGGGTTACATAGAGCGATTGGATATAAGAAATGTCAGATGGAGGGTGATAGACGAGTAAGAAGGTACATAGGAAGAAACTGACATGGCCAAAAAATGAGGGATCAGTTTATATATTGATTACAAGATAGATTTGATCCCCCACTTTATATTCACATTATAATTTCTTATAAACAGTTGGCATATAACTTCTTCTATGTGCCTTGTCCTTTCAGGACGTAGGCGATCATGGCTTTCGACGTCTCCCTATCCCTCGTGGCTCTTAGCACGCTTTCTCCTGTTACACCACCCAAACCCCGTTCTGCCATCCACTAGCTGAAGCCCATAAATCTAGAATATAAATGTATAGAAACTAGCATGGCCACAAAATGAGGGATCAATTTATATATAGATTATAATATATATTTGATCCCCCACTTTATATCCACTTTATAATTTCTTATAAACCCTTGGCATATAACTTCTTCTTCTATGTGCCCTGTCATTTCAGGACGTAGGTGATCATGGCTTTCCACGGCTCCTTATCCTTGGTGGCTTCTCCTGTAACATCTCGCGACCCCCGTTCTGTCATCCATCTGCCCAGGCCCTTTAAATATGTTATCTGTTGCTTTCCCCCTGTCTCTTTTTCCCTTTATCTGGCCTGTTAGTATCAGGTTCTCCAAGCCCTCCTTCCTCATTCGATGTCCCAAGAACTTTATTGGTCTCTTCTTGATGCTCAATATTAATTTCCTTTTCGTTTCCATCTTTTCCAAAACCTCATCATTGCTCACATGCTCGGTCCATGATATTCGCAGCATCCTTCTGCAGAACCACATTTTGCTTACTTCAGGTCTCTTTTTAATCTTTGATGATATTGTCCAGCATTCGCTGCCATATTGAAGAACAGACATCACATAGCAATCCAGTACTCTCGTCTTTGTTTCTAGGGAAAGTTGCCTGTCTCTTAATACTTTACTCAGCTTCTGGAACGTGTCCTTCGTCATGCCAATTCGCCTACGGATCTCTGTGTCGCATTTTCCGTCTTCTGATGCGAAAATCAAACAAACGCAAAAATTCAAATATCTGGGAATAGAGGCTGAAAAGTTTGACACCAAAATCCGAAGGCATATTGGGATATTCAAAGATGCATTCCAAAATATTAGTCGTGTATGAAAAAACAGAAAATCTTCGTTAGAAACAAAGAAAAAAATAGCACTGAATTCTTACGTCATATCTTTCTGTCTGTATGACAGAGAATACCGGACAATCTCCTTAAAGATGAAGACGAGACTTGAAGCAACTGAAATGTGGTTCTACAGAAGGATGCTGAGGATACCGTGGAGTGAATATGTGAGTATTCAAGAAGTTTTATAGAAAATGGAAACAAAGCGGATATTTATACTTATCATCAGGAAGAAACAGATGAAATTTCTAGGGAATGTAATGAGGAAAGAGGGCTTGGTAAATCTGATGCCTACAGAGCGGTTAAAAAGCAAAAGAGGCAGAGGAAAACAACGCATGATACAGTGGACTTGCGTAAATGAATCAGAAGTTAGTAGAAATTGCAAAAAGACAAAAATTATTATCCGGCAGCAAAGCCTCTGATTGGGAGGTTGTGAGGAGCATGGAACCACCTCTTAATTGCTGTTGTTACCAGGTTCATCCTGCCCCGGAGTGGTAGCACCTGTTAGGGTCCCAGCTATGGGCAAATAGTTAACCCCCAAACTGGGATCAAAACACTATAAAAGTATAAAAATAAACTTTTATAGAAATAAAAAAGACTTTTATAGAAAAATATACATTTTTGAAGGAAAAAAAATTATTATTTTTCTCATGCTCACTATTAGTTTTTTTTTTCAATGCCATTCTTTTCAAATCCTCATCATTGCTCACATGTTCGGTCCATGATATCTGCAGCATCCTTCTGTAAAACCACATTTCCGCTGCTTCAAGTTTTTCTTTCATCTTTGCTGATATTGTCCAGTATTCAGTGCCGTATTGAAGAACTGACATCACATAGCAATCTAGCATTCTCTTCTTTGTTTCTAGGGAAATTTTCCTGTGTCTTAATACTTTACTCAACTTCTGGAATGCTTCCTTCGCCATGCCAATTCGCCTTCGGATCTCTGTGTCGCACTTTCCGTTTTCTGTTAGAACACTTCCCAGGTATTTAGATTTTTGTACCTGCTTGATTTTAGTATCCCCCGACCTGTATTTGGCATATTGGGCTGCCATTTTAAGACAAGCCTTTTCAATCCCTTATAAACAAAGAATAAGGAAAAATTCTAAGCCCAGAGGTTTACTCCAATAAAGGAAGAGGGGTGGGTGGCATTGGTTTTTAATGGGTTCAGCTCGCGGAGTACTACTAAAAATTCCGCTAGCTTAGTTTTTACACATTTATGAAGGTAACAAAATTACTAGCTCAACAGTTTTGAATACAAAACTAGAAGACATCTTCAGTTTTGTAAAATAATATAAAATATTTTAAAATTTTCATCAAAATCTAACTAAATTAACCTTCTCATAATAACTGAATATTAAAAAGTATACCTTAAAACCTTACCTTTTCGGCATTAAATAACCCACAGAAGTTGATATGCCATTAAACAAAACTCGAACTCAAACATTAAAATGAAGTATGAAACAGACTGTTGCTGTTCAATGTTGACCAATGTGTCCACTTTTATATTTATAAACTATATTCTATCCCTGATACTGAGCACTTTTATCTATCAGAACGGTATATAACAAATACAAAACTAGAAGAAAAATAGTTTCATCTAAATCTGATTAAACCAACTTTCTCACTATAACCAAAGATTAAAGAAAATACCTGAAAACCCCACCTTTTTGGCATTAAATAATCCACAGAGGTGTTGATATACCGTTAAACAAAACTCAAACTCAAAAATTATTAAAAGCTAGAAAGGACAGGACATTGTGATGAGCAATGACTGCCTACATCCTGAGGAGTATAGCACATAAAAAAGATGTGTACCTACTATAACTTTCTGCATGGTTGAGTCATCGGCGGATAAACCTGTTCCCCAACCAGGTTTTTTTTAAAAGTAGGCCAGTAGATAGACATTGAACAAGATTACAAGCAAGACCTCTATCAACGAACGAATGGACCTCCTAGTCGAGTCAACAGCTCTCTAAGACGGACTGGACTCCATTGCTATGCACGCAGCCAGTTCAGGGATTACACGGTGTTACCCAATTTGAAGTCAACACTCATAGCGGAGGGTTCCACCCGAAGGAATCAACAGTCATGTGTGAGTTTTCGAGTAGAAAGACATCGGATGTGGTTTGATCTGAAGATAAGAGACATCCGTAGGGCTTAGCTGCCCGTAACACCAAAGAAATGCTACACATGAATGAATACATCTACGTCTTGCAACCCAGATATGTAGAGGGGAGCTGATCAACTATTCCGTGACTAACGGCCCTAAGACCATATATATATATATATATATATATATATATATATATATATATATATATATATAGTACCGGCCATAATTATTAGGGAACCCCAGTGTTTTAAAAAAAATGATGCATTTCATAATATTTTTTTTATTTATTGCCAAGTGAATAATTGTAAATGAAAATAGAATGGTTCTTTTGTTAATACTGCACAATAACATGTGCATCAAATGAATTTATAAATATTTAATAATTACCTATATTGCAGTTTCATCAATGAAAGAATGAAGAAAATTTAGGGGGATTTGGACGAGTTCACTTTTGTTTCTTTGCTTTGTAAAATTTTGCAAAGTAATAATAACAAAAGAACCATTCTATTTTCATTTAGAAATAAATACTAAAAATAGTATGATATATATAATTTCTTTTAAAAAACTGGGGTGGCCTAATAATTATGGCCGGTAGTGTTTTGGATCTGACGAGCTGCGTTAAGAATATCAAAGCGGTGAAATATGTATTATCCAAGGTAATAAGCGTAAATCCTTTATAAAATATTGCTCTGTTAAATTAAATAAATGAATTTAACATTGAGTTCTCTTAAATTCGTCTCTTTTGGAATTTACCCTGATTACATACCAAGTGTACTATGTTATATATATATATATATATATGTGTGTGGGGGGGGTCCCATATACTTCTAAAGGATGAAATGCTTCACAGTAAAATTGTATTCACTTTGTCATAGTGTCTTCTTTCATAGTTATGGTCTTAATATATAACAATTCCCACTCTTCACTCTCTCTCTCTTTATATATATATATATATATATAAAGAGAGAGAGAGAGTCAGGGGAGAATGATGGATAAAATGTCGTCTAAATTATGAAAAAATATAAAATAGAAGTGACATCTCATTTTAACAAACATATTTACCAAAATTACGCAAAAAATCTTTAAATACTGAAGAGTAATTTTATTCAATAAAATTGCCATTGGCTTCAACCACGGCCTCCAGACGATTTCAAAGTCTCCTGCAACTCTTCTGGGCGGTCTCCTTGTTTAGGTTGGTGAATGCTACCATAAGTCTTGCCTTCAATTCATTTTTGGTGTTACAAGGAATTTTGTTGTTCTCTCGCTCAACTGCACCCCAAAATAATAATCCTGAGGGTTGCAGTCTGGGGAGTTAGGTGGTCAAATGTAAGGGCTGATGTGGTTTCAGAAACTATCTCGCTGGTGCGGCAAGGTGCAGAGTCCTGTTGTCAGACATAGGGTCTTCCAGCAACCACGCTCTTTACCCAGGGCAGCATTATTTCTTCAAGGCACTTAATGTTGCCTGGTGTGTTGAGTCTGAAGCCCTGTGAGATGGTGAATGGAGGCATAACATCGCTATCACTAGGAATCACTCCAAACACCATCGTAATCACCATTAAACTCATCTAACTCTTTCCGAATCATCTGCACTGTCCTCAGATTGACACCCAAACACTCTGAAATGTTCGTATTAGAGCTTCCGGTGCGAATGCCAAGCAGTACAACATGCCGTTTCCAAATGCTCTTTTTCTCACACATGGTGCCCATCTGACCCTACTATACTGTCAAGTTGACAAAAAACTTGCATGCAAGAAATAAAAAATATGAAATGGCCAGAATTTACCCATTAACTCAGCATAAACTAGCTACAGTTCTTTGCACTAAACTTATCAACGCTCTGTCTCCCATATAATACTTCGCGATAAAAAAAAGACCTGCTTGCCAAAAACTATCACAACTCAACGCTATATATATATATATATTAGATTTTAGTCAACAACACAATAATACTCACTTATACACACAGTAAAAAGAACTTTCAGATATTGGAGGCCATCTACATTAAATCAAAACAACCCACACTTAATAAAATCACATTTTAATCTGGTCACAACACATTACATTGCATTTAAACATATAGTTCTGTTACATTTCGGTCTCTCACGCGGTGTGATGTCATAGAACCACATTACAAATTTACGAACTGCGTCTGCTATTCGGTGACTGTTATCGTTGCTTAGCAATGTTTAATGTGAACACAAGATAAAATCATCTTTGATGGTGGAGATTTTTATGTTAACGTCCCTGTAACCTCTCTGAAGATGGCTCATGTGAGCTTAGAACCAACTTAAAAAAATATCCAAATGGTGAACAATTTTTGTCTTTATTTTCATCTGAAATTAAAGCCAAAATACGATGTTTAGAACGGCTCATGATTAAACATAATAGACATTTATTGTGTTATATTTAACAGTATATGTTTAGAATATATATATATATATATATATATATATATATAATTTAGTGTATAGTAGTAGTGGTGGTGGAGTAGTAGTAGTGGTGATGGTGGTGGCGGCGGCGGAAAGTGCAATGGTAAGAGGAATATTTTCTTACCATAACTTGGGATCCTTAGAAACCATTAAAGATCGTTTAAATGCCGTAGCCATGGTTTCAACTTTACTACAGTGCACGCAGGGTCAGATGGTAACTTCTTGCAAGACAACGCAGCCGGTTGTTAATCAAAAACAGCGGCGGTTTGGTTCATGGGACACAGCAGCGAGTTTGAAAGAGGCCGGATCTCAATCCCCCGGACCTCAATTCCTCCCACAAAAAGCACCTTAAGGATGTGATGGAAAGCTAGATTCGAATCCTGGATGTGCAGCTGATCAATCTCGAGGGACTGCAAGATACCATCATAACAGCCCGGATCAAAATTCTATAAGACTACTGCCCGAACATCATTAGATCTATACTTTAAGGGTGTGATGGAAAACGATGGAAATTATTTCTATTTACTTGGTAGAATTCATTCAGGATCAAACAGGAGACAGTCTCCCCAATACACCAGCACCTTCCTCAGTATTCTAGAATATTTTAGTCATAGTGCCATTCTGGATAGTTTTGATTTTTCTTCAGGTTTTCAATTCTTCCGATCTCTTGCCAAAAATAAATAGTTCAAGTGAAACATTGTTTATAGGTAGAATTCTCCTGTTCACATTCCATACTTTTTATGTTCTTTTGTAAGAACAGGGTAATTTTTTGTTCTCTTGTAAGAACAGGGTAATTTTTTGCGTTCTCTTGTAAGAACAGGGTAATTTTTTGTGTTCTCTTGTAAGAACAGGGTAATTTTCGATGCTTTATGTTCACTTGCAAGAACAGGGTAATTTTCGATTTTTTTTTTTTTTTTTGTGTTCTCTTGTAAGAACAGGGTAATTTTCGATATTCTCGTTATCTTTCACTTTTATTCATTCGGCCATTTTAATCTCCAGTCGTCGTTGAGTGTATAATTCAACAACTATGAAAATGGGCGTGACCCTGTGAGGAGATAGCTCCTATTAGAAGTGGGGCACAAAAAATATCTGCTTTCCCTCCGGTTTTATCAAGTAAGACACCAAATATTTCGGAACTACTCAACTTCCGATAAGACAGTTACCTTGCGATCGTGTTTCACTTATTCTCAGTTTCGGGGAATGTCGTTATGTCTAAGACTCTTGCTAAAGTATTGCTGAAGGGAGTCAAAGCCCCGTCTGTGGTCTCAATTTCATATAAAACTCGCACACGTGTCCCAAATTTGGTAACAAGTGTCAGAATAGAGAAAAGGTTGGCATATGTCATTAAAGAAGAAACGTAAGGTATGTCTATCTATCTATCTATCTATCTATCTATCTATCTATCTATCTATCTATCTATCTATCTATCTATCTCAGTCTGTTCATTATCTATCTATCTATCTATCAATCTATCTATCTATCTATCTATCTATCTCAGTCTGTTCATTATCTATCTATCTATCTATCTATCTCAGTCTGTTCATTATCTATCTATCTATCTATCTCAGTCTATTTATTTATCTATCTATCTATCTATCTATCTATGTCTATTCATTATCTATCTATCTATCTATCTATCTATGTCTGTTCATTATCTATCTATCTATCTATCTATCTATCTATCTATCTATCTATGTCTGTTCATTATCTATCTATCTATCTATCTATCTATCTGTCTGTTCATTATCTATCTATCTATCTATCTATCTATCTATCTATCTATCTATCTATCTGTCTGTTCATTATCTATCTATCTATCTATCTATCTATCTATCTATGTCTGTTCATTATCTATCTATCTATCTATCTATCTATCTATCTATCTATCTATCTATCTATCTATGTCTGTTCATTATCTATCTATCTATCTATCTATCTATCTATCTATCTATGTCTGTTCATTATCTATCTATCTATCTATCTATCTATCTATCTATCTATCTATCTATGTCTGTTCATTATCTATCTATCTATCTATCTATCTATCTATCTATCTATCTATCTATGTCTGTTCATTATCTATCTATCTATCTATCTATCTATCTATCTATCTATCTATCTATCTATCTATCTATCTATTCCAGTCTGTTCATATCTATCTATCTATCTATCTATCTATCTATCTATCTATCTATCTATTCCAGTCTGTTCACTTATCTATCTATCTATCTATCTATCTATCTATCTATCTATCTATCTATCTATCTATCTATTCCAGTCTGTTCATATCTATCTATCTATCTATCTATCTATCTATCTATCTATCTATCTATCTATCTATCTATCTATGTATTGATCTGTTCATATCTATCTATCTATCTATCTATCTATCTATCTCAATCTGTTCATTATCTATCTATCTATCTATCTGTTCATTATCTATCTATCTATCTATCTATCTATCTATCTATCTCAATCATTCATTATCTATCTATCTCAATCTGTTCATTATCTATCTATCTATCTATCTATCTATCTATCTATCTATCTATCTATCTATCTCAGTCTGTTCATTATCTAACTATCTATCTATCTATCTATCTATCTATCTATCTATCTCCGTCTGTTCATTATCTATCTATCTATCTATCTATCTATCTATCTATCTATCTATCTATCTATCTATCTATCTCAGTCTGTTCATTATCTATCTATCTATCTATCTATCTATCTATCTATCTATCTATCTATCTATCTATCTTATTTTAAACAAGTTATTACGCGACCTAGGTTTCTACCATGTGGTGTCTTCTGGCGATTTACAATAACTGATTTTAAAGTTCACCATTATTTCTTTTTTAAGAATGCTCTCGTAACATTGATTTTTTTAAACGTTCACTTAAATATTTGAATGCCCAATTTTTTAAAAGTACAGAAATTATAACGTTTTCATCCATGGCTGTATGAACCGAATAGGTATATTTTAGTATAGTTACACTTAGTCATAATTTCTGTTCTTGTATTCGATGATTCATTTTTGTTTGGGAATAGCATAATCTCTTATGTTTCTTCCCGGTACAGTCTACATATATTAAAAAAATACCTCTTAGCTTCATACAACCAACGCTGAAAACGTCATAATTTCTTCCTCGCACAGTCTACATATTTTGCTATAGTTGTAAGGCTTGTCGCGTAACAACTCGCTTACAAATGGAAAATATTCAAAAGTTCTACAATATAATATTGAAGGCTTTTAATACAACTGTGTACTGGTCTAATCCTATTATGACCAAAAACTAAATAATTGAACAATCAGTATATATATATATACAAGCAGTATAGCCCGGCGTTGCTCGGGTGTAATGAAAGCTTTAAAACTAATCCATATTCCTGGAGCTCAGACTCTTTGGACGTTGGCACGAAAGACTAAAAAGCAATAGTTATTTCCAGTTAAAGCGAAACCGTAGACTGAAAGAAAAATGAATGGATGGAAGTCAAATTTTGATTTCCTGGTATCGATATCAAATAAGTTTTTTTCGCCGTAAACTGAATATTGAAGGCTAAATAAGTCCTCTGAGTAAATGGTATCATGGCTGAGACTAAGAACTATAATTATACCTACTTAGAACCAAACCCGAAGCAAAAACTAAACTAAAAGGGCTGAAATAAATACAGACATACAGGTAGA
Organism: Ascarosepion bandense; assembly: GCA_037127315.1. Classification (NCBI taxonomy): domain Eukaryota; kingdom Metazoa; phylum Mollusca; class Cephalopoda; order Sepiida; family Sepiidae; genus Ascarosepion; species Ascarosepion bandense. The sequence goes on along the minus strand of JBBBDQ010002309.1, from coordinate 384,772 downwards.
TAAACAGACACACACAAAAACATCTTGCCTTATATATATATATATATATATATATATATATATATATATATATATATATATATATCGATTTTCTGCACTATTGTAAGAACTGCAACCTTGAAACTTCTGAATCTCATTTCTTATGTCTTTGTCTATGAGTGTATCAAATTTGATTAAAATCGGACCACTCCTTCTATCGGGAGTACCTCGACACAAAACCTAGCTAAGAACACTCGCAAATGCTTATAGTACAACTGTGTAAAATTTCAAGAAAATCGGTTCAGACGTTTCGGTGTCTATAGGTAATGGATGCACACACAGACACACACAGACACAGACGCAGACAAAGTTCCATTTATATATATATATATATATATATATATATATATATATATATAAAGAAAGAATAAATCTAAGCAAGAGCCAACAAACCTACCTAGGTTTCACCCAACGGCACGTCAGGGTAAGATGGCCCTGACGAGCCTTTGGGTGAAACCTAGGTAGGTTTGTTGGCTCTTGCTTAGATTTATTCTTTCTTTGTTGCTCTAGTTTCGTATTGAGCACTTTAGTGTTAGGGTTTCGTCTTAGGGTTTTTTTTTTCTTTCCTACGAGTATTTGACGAATGCTCATGTACTTCATTTGATTCTTTTTTTACTTCCCCTTCTTTTCCCTCCGATTTTGTCATCGGTGGGGTTTTCAAGACGAACTAAAATAGTATAACAATTACTTGTATTAGCATTATTATTTTTGTTACTATTACTATTGTTATTATATATATATATATATATATATATATATATATATATTTATATATATTGATTGATTGATTGATTACTTATATTTAAATATAATTGTATTGAAGGCTTTTTAATACAAATGTGAACTGGTCTAGTCCTATTATGACCAGAAACTAAGTAACTGAACAATCATTATATATATATATATATATATATATATATATATTTTTTTTTTTTTAATCGTATCACCCCGAGCAGGGCGGTAACGCCACTGATGTGCAGGGGGTTAATTTCCGTAACATGATGATTATCGTAAATAATCAGGCCGATAGAAATAAATATATAATACAGTTTAATTATAAACAGAATTTCTATTTAAATACGAGTATTGATCAAAAATAATGTTCAAACAAATCATTTCAAATTGTCGGTCGTTTATAACAAGTTTCGTTAATCTTCGTTAATTTCCGTAACATGATGATTATCGTAAATAGTCAGGCCGGTAGAAATAAATATTATATACTGTTTGATTGTAAACAGTATATCTATTTAAATGGGAGTATTGATCAAAAATAATGTTCAAACAAATCATTTCATATATATATATATATATATATATATATATATATATATATATATATATATATATATCACTCCTGTTACGCTCAGGCGGGGTTTGGATTTTTTTTCTACTTATGTTGCCGTCATTTTAGACGATATATTGAGATAAATATTTTGCAGTCATTTTTTTACGCCACGGGCCCACTCGTATTTATCAAAGAAATTCATGTCAAATCGTGGCTTTTTTGTTCCACGAACGTCTAACGTATAACAAAATCTTTTTCGTTGATTCCTCAAAATACAGAGGTTAATTGCGAACATTGGCTTGCGGATCTAGCATCCCAATTAATGGCTGCTCTCAGAAGAGAGTTTCGCCTATTTGAAAACCAGAGAGAGAGAGAGAGAGAGAGAGAGAGAGAGAGAGAGAGAGAGAGAGAGACTTTTCGAGTGCTCTCTCGTCATTTGGGCAACAGAGATTGCATTTTGCCTATACGGCGTTTCTGTTCAATGTACGACCACCTCTTTCGGGCAAAACCTAATAATAACGCCTACCAGCCCATCTTCTCTCAACGCAGACCCCGACACCATCTAGCGTGCCCATCTGGCTAAGAGGTTAAATGATCCCCGGAGATACATCCCAGATCCGTAAGAAGTGATAAATAATCCCCTTTAACCAACAGCTTTCAAAATTGTCCTTTCCAGCCTGCAAAATAAATGTCTTCTGTTTTTGTTGCCTCTATCAGGGCGGTAAAAGAGTCGGTAAATAGAGTTAAAATCCCGGCTGAGATTGTAGGCATGAACCTATTTTTCTTAGTTTAACGAATAAACATAGGTTAATAAATAAATAATCAGATTTTCATTATTTTTATCCCTCCCCTAGATATTCTGGCCAGGGTCTCGTTACTGGTATGAGAAAATTTGAGAAGTCGTGGCAAGATTTCTAGTTTAGTAAAGATACCCCTGAAATTTGCAAATAAGCACCACCTGTCTATATTTCTGAGATGAGGTAGTATTTACAGTATTTACATTATTCGGACTATTGTCTTCATCTTTGTTGCCATTTGTACGACGTTTAATAATAGATCATTCTATTTGTCTATATTTCTGAGATGACGTAGTATTTACAGTATTTACATTATTCAGACTATTGTCCTCATCTTTGTTGCCATTTGTACGACGTTTAATAATAGATCATTCTATTTGTCTATATTTCTGAGATGAGGTAGTATTTACAGTATTTACATTATTCGGACTATTGTCTTCATCTTTGTTGCCATTTGTACAACGTTTAATAATAGATCATTCTATTTGTCTATATTTCTGAGATGAGGTAGTATTTACAGTATTTACATTATTCGGACTATTGTCCTCATCTTTGTTGCCATTTGTACGACGTTTAATAATAGATCATTCTATTTGTCTATATTTCTGAGATGAGCTAGTATTGACAGTATTTATATTAATCGGACTATTGTCCTCATCTTTGTTGCTATTTGCATGATGTTTCGACCATTGTACGCAACAGCCTTCTTCAGGTGCTAGGAATTTTGAATCGAACCTTTTATCATAATCACTGGAGTATATCATTTTTATTTCTTTGGTAGAGCCTCTTTTGGTTGTCATGAGTTATCTCCCTCTAAACCTGCAAGTTTACTTGTTGACCACTGCTATAGCCTGGTATCGAACGCACAACTCTTTGGGTCAGTGGATATAGATGTCGGTTAGTTCTTGTGACTTGACCCAAAACAAACATCTAGCATTGCTCTTGAATTCATAAAATTTAGGTGCCATAGTAAACTATTTATAAAAATGTGTATTGTGGTGCAGTGGATATAGGCTCGGAACGAGAAATCGGAGGAGCCGAGTTCGAATTCCAGTTGAATTAGTTACATTTGTTCAGTGAACCGCCGACCACACGTTCTCATGAGATAAATGAAGTCAAAATCAGTTACGGCTGCATGGAAAAAAAGGAGAAAATATCAACTAAATACAATAAAAAAGTACTTGACAAAACCAATAATAAAAACACCAACTAGCAAAACAACGTCAATAAAGGCAACTGTCGATAGAAAGACAACTGCCCACTTAACAACAAATGTTTAACCAACAATACAATACATAATGCAGTCGTAACCACCAACATTAACACAGACGAAAACAATTACATAGGAGCAACAGAAACAGTTTTCAAAGAATGATTTAACAATCGTAAACCATCATTCAAAATAGAAAGGTACTAAAAGAACACAACACTATCAAAATACACATGAAGCCAAAAAGAATATAACAACACCACCAAAATGAAATCATAAAAAGAGCCCTACACAATAGTAATAGCAAAATTGTAAACTATGTCTGGAGGAAAAATTAGCAATAATTACCCTTAAAAACCAAAGTAAACTATTAAATAAGAAAAACGAGATATTGTGGAGATGTGGACATTCAAATAAATACTTGATTTTCTACTTAAATACCAACACAAACAAAAATAAACCCAAAACGCAACCCCAAAGCTACACATACAAATGCACATGTATAAACACTCAGTCAGAACCAAGCAAAATATCAGATGCCAAGGGAAGAAAGTGAAAAAAAGAAAAAGAAAAAAGGAGCAATCGGATAGCATAACAATTATCATACAGAAAACCTACAAAAGAATGCACATACACACAAACATAAAAATAACCAGCACGCATACATGTAAGAACAAAAACACTTAATCATGCGGTATATACACTGATACGTTAAAAAGAGGTTAGCTCTACACGGTAGCATAGTTCAGCTCCAGACTGTAAAAAGAAGTCAGCTTAAGGTAAAGCAGTTAAGCGGGTATATACATAAGCAAGCTTAAAAGTGTTAATAAAATTTAAAGATTTGACCACCAACAAATCCTACAGCACTTAAGAAATTGCAAAAAACAATGATGAACAAATAATGCAACATGCATCAAGCAAAATGCAACCACGTACAAAGATATCAATTTACACCAAACTTCATATAAATACAAAAAGATTTAGTAAATTAGCAGAGAAAAACTAAATAAACCTGAAAAATGAAGTAAATGGACGTATATTAATCTGTCGGTTCTCCCTCCAGCTATGGTTTAAATAACAAGACATAGGTTCTATAGATTTGGTTGGCAATGGAACCACTATATTGAATCTATATTGAATCCATAGCAAAATCTACTGCTAAGAAGATTGGGTCACTATGTCGATCCAGGATGTTTTTTTTTCCACCTGAATCCATCCTGCATATATACAAGTCAACCATCCGTCCGTGCATGGAGTACTGCTGCCATTTATGGTCAGGCGCCCCTGCCGTTCTCCTCAGTGTTCTTGACAAGCTCTAAAGGAGAGTCTGTAATGTGATAGGTACTGATCTGGCGACTCGACTGCAGCCACTTCACCATCGTCGAAATGTGGCCTCCCTCTGTCTCTTCTATAAATATTTTCATGGCTTCTGCTCGGATGAGCTTAAGTCACTGATGCCTCCTCAACAGGTGTTTACTCGTGCAACCAGACTGGCAACTGGGTCCCACCCATTCACAGTCAAGTTAGCCAAATGCAGACGACAATTCTACTCCTGCAGCTTCCTCTCTCGCACTTCCCGCCTGTGGAACTCACTCCCCTATTCTTGCTTTCCTGACGGCTACAACCTCCAGAATTTTATATGCAAAGTTAATACTCATCTATTAACCACTGGCCTCTAGCTCTCTCCCCTCCCCTGTATAACCTTCCCTTTCTCCACCTATGTATCTGTCATCGCACCTGCTTTCTCAGCTTTCTATTGTTCCTTTCTAACTAGTTTGTACTCCTCACTCTTTTCTAATTAATCTTGTTACATTTATGTAACCCCCTGCACATCAGTGGCGTTTCCGCCTTGCTCGGGGTGAAATGATTAAAAAAAAAGAAAAAAGTCTACCACAGAAAACAATGGGATAATCTTCTGCCCAGTCAGTCATATCTCTTTCGAGACATGATCACCCAAGCGTATATCACGTATATCACGTATATCACGTATGGCACTTAACTGAATATAATAGTTGAAGACATGATTAAGGCTTCTACTGGGCATAAAGTGGGGGATCCGTTTTATATTGTTATAAAGTAATAAACTGATCCCCCACTAATTACTACATAATCATATAATACATCGCTATCTTCTCTAGCTCTGGGTCAAATAACAGGACAGATTGGGCTCTATAGCCTTGGCTGGCAACCAGTCTACCACAGAAAGTAATGGCAACCTACTGCGTGAAATCAGTCATGTCTCTTTCGAGTGACTGATTTAGAGAAAAGGCACAGGTAGATAATTTTACGCCATTGGGAAAGTGATTGACACCGAGACGCCGGGTTAGAACCAATAATATTGCAGATTTTTATTTGGATTTTATCAAAGGTCTCTAGATATATTACAGATCATTTGCGGCATCAATTTTCTAAGCATGGATGAATAGTAGACATAGTTATGTAAGATATCTACACTCCTATATGGCCCTGACCCACAAAAGATATTTTTGAATGTTTTTCTAACAGTTGCTCTCTTTCTCTTTCACTTCTCTCTATCTCTATCTCTCTATCTTTGTCTCTCTTTCCTTCTGAATCTCTCTATTGCTCCCTCTCTCTCTCTCTTGTCTCATTCTCTCTAACTATCTATTTCTCTTTCTATATTTCTCTCTCTCTCCCTCTCTTATTTCATTCTCTCTAGCTATCTATTTCTTTCTATATTTTTCTCTCTCTCTCTCTTATCTCATTCTCTCTATCTATTTCTCTTTCTATATTTCTCTCTCTCTCTCTCTTATCTCATTCTCTCTAACTATCTATTTCTCTTTCTATATTTCTCTCTCTCTCTCGTATCTCATTCTCTCTAACTATCTATTTCTCTTTCTATATATATATATATATATATATATATATATACATATGTCCTTTTTATTTTTACCCTTTCGTTTTCTTTATATTAATTTATTTATACCATTTTCCCGCCATCGACTGTTTTCCAGGTTTCTTTCACTCTCCCCCTCTTTCTATCTAGTTCATTCTATTTATCTTTCGCCACATCTTACTCCCTCTCTTTATCACTTACTTTCTCTCTCTCTCTCTCTCTCTCTCTCAATCTCTCTCAATCTCTTCGTTTGTATCTAGCAATATCATTCTCTCTCCCCATCCAGCTAAAGATATAGAGAGGTATGAACAGAATGAGATCTCTCTCTCTCTCCCCCTCTCTCTCTCTCTCTCATTTTATTCATAAATCTAGCTATTTTATTTATCTCTGGTTATTTATATCGATCAATGTCATTCTGATCATCTCTCTTTCTCTCTCTGTCTCTCTGTCTCTCTGTCTCTCTCTCTCTCTATATATATATATATGTAATTTAAATATATATATATATGTGTGTGTGTGTGTAACTTATATATATATATATATATATATATATATATATATATATATATTATTTGTTTGAACATTATTTTTATTGATACTTGTATTTAAGTATTCTGTTTATAATCAAACAGAATATCTACTTAAATATGAGTATCGATCAAAAATAATTTTCAAACAAATCATTTCAAATTGTCGGTTGTTTATAACCAAGTTTCGTTAATCTTCGTTAATTTCCGTAATATAAAACAGAATATCTACTTAAATATGAGTATCTATAAAAAATAATGTTCAAACAAATCATTTCAAATTGTCGGTTGTTTATAACCAAGTTTCGTTAATCTTCGTTAATTTCCGTAATATAAAACAGAATATCTACTTAAATACGAGTATCGATCAAAAATAATGTTCAAACAAATCATTTCAAATTGTCGGTTGTTTAAAACCATTTCGTTAATCTTCGTATATATACATATATATGTAATTTAAATACTAAGATTTATAAAATACAATTCCCAACAGTGCAATAACATATACATAGGGGAAACCCCACGAAATCTAAAAGCGCTGATCTACGAACATAAAAGAGACTTACGTTTGGACATAAGTTCCAACTCTCTTGTATTAGATTGAAATAACGTAGGACACCGGTTTGATTTCCCAAATCCCAGTTTAATTAAAAAAGAATATAACCATTTAAGGAGGAAGTAATTTGAGAACATGTTAAAAACATTTCTATCAACCATAAACACGCGATTAGAATATTACATTATTTCCAAATTTATTCACAAATACATAATTCATGAATCCAAAATACCAACAGATATTATTAAATAGGTTAAAGATAGTTCTTTCTATTCTTAACAATGTAATATTGTTTTCTATTCATTCCAGTTGAATTCCTTGTATTCACTTACGCACGAATACCCTTGGGAAAGGTATTAATCCGTCTCTTCACTCTAGCTATGGGTTAAATAATAGAACAGATTGGGTTCTATAGCCCTGGTAGGCAACCAATCTACTGCAGAAAGCAATGGCAACCTACTGCGGGATAATCTTCTGCCTCGTCAGTCATGTCTCTTTCGAGACATGATTGCCCAAAGCGTGTATCACGTATGTCACTGAACTGACTGACAGAATATAATAATTGAAAACATAATTAAGGCTTTTACTGGGCATAAAGTTGGGGATCAGCTTTATATTATTATGAAGTAATAAACTGATCCCCCATTAATTACTACTTAATAATATAATGCCTCCTCCTCTAGCTATGAGTCCAATAATAGGGCAGATTGGTTTCTATAGCCTTGGCTGGCATCCAATCTACCGCAGAAAGTAATGGCAACCTACTGCAGGATAATCTTCTGCCCAGTCGGTCATGTATCTTTCGAGACATGATCGCCCAAATCGTGTATCTCGTGTTTGTTTACATATTTTCTATAGTGTTTGCACATTGTCCAGTGTAAATATTGCCCCACTCTATCGGTATGATTTTTATATTCATTTGGGGCAAGTACAGAACATCCTGAGATTAGATGGTCTATTGTTTCTTGCTGCTTATCACAGAACCTGCATTTTGGATCCATATTATGATGTATAATATTTGCCTGAAAGTTTCTAGTGAAAAGACTTTGGTCTTGCGCTGCAAGAATAAAGCCTTCAGTTTCAGACTTTAATCCAGATGCACATAACCATCGATGAGTATTAACTTTATCAACATTGGATCTATTCGCACGTTCTGGATATTGGCCATGCAGAGGTTTGTCTTGCCAGCGTTGTTTCATCTGTTCAAGAGCTTTATCCTTGGCTTTCTTTTTCATATTTTTTGCCACAATAGTTGGTTCTTGGCTTCAGTTTTGCTTTTCTACAGAATTTACTAAATGTAAATCTTGTTTGTATTTACTGCCTTCCTTCATTATTGAATATTTTTTCTTTCTGTTTTCATGTTTGACTAATTGTATCATCCAGTCCTTTTTTGTTTCTATGTATGTTAGTAAGCCAATAGTTGTTATCTTGTATGACAATTCTAGCTGAATAAGACCTCTTCCACTTTCTTTATGGGGTATGTATAGACGGTCTACATCAGCCTTTGGATGATGCATTTTATGCTTAGAAAGAAGCTTTCTTGTTTTAGAATCCATTCGCCTGATGTCGTTTAGAGTCCAGTTTAAGATTTTGAAACTATATTGGACAACTGGGATTGCAAGGCTATTAATGGCCATAATTCTGTTCTGAGAATTCAATTCAGTTTTTAATATCAGTCGTAGCCTTCTATAGTACTCTTTACGCACTATTTCTTTTATTTTTTATGGTGAATGTTTTCACTCTCATTTACACCTAGGTATTTATAAGCTTCTTCTGGCTTTAATTCTTTTATTGTTACAGCAGAGTCCAAGCTAATTGAGGATGTTTGTTGTAGCGATCCACATAGCTTTAGCACATTTATTCAAATTGAATTTAATTCCAATGTCTTCGCTGCAGCATTTTACAGTTTGCAGAAGACCTTCTAGCTCGTTATCATTCTTAGCAGACAAATTTTCTTGTGGGCTATTTTATAACCACATTCTGTCTTGTTAAGTTGGCTGGTTAGTGCTATTAGTGATATGCAGAATAGTAAGGTAGACAAAGAGTCGCCCTGAAATATATGTTTGTTTCATCAGATTTATAGGTTCCATTTATATGACTGCGGTAAAGGGTTGTTTCGACATGCATTGTTTGATGAAATTGATGATGACGGGTGATATCTTGTATATATTTAAAGATTTTAAGATCCAAGAATTTGGTACACTATTGAATGACTTACGATAATCTATCCAGATAGTACTAAGATTTTTCTTTGCGTTGTAGCAGTTTTCCAGGATCATTGTGTTAATAAGCAATTGGTCTTTACATCCATAACAGCCACGTTTGCACCCTTTTTGTTCAAGCGGTAATATGTCATTTCTTTCCAAGAAGAAATATGTCTGAAACTGGTTTGTAGTTGTTTTTGTGTCACTATTTTTGGGTAGAAAAATGTAATTACCTTGCTCATCCATGCAGAAATTTTAGAGGGATCGTTAACCATTTCTTGAAGTTCTTTGGCTAGGTTA
>JBBBDQ010002309.1:325000-370000 GCA_037127315.1 Ascarosepion bandense | reverse complement strand
TATAAGCGTCTGTTGAAGTAATCCAGTGACTTGACCTAAAGAGTTGTGAGTTCAATACCTGGCCACAGTAGATGTGAACACAAATTTGAAGAGTACATTTCCTAAAAGGTATTAATTTAAGGAATTAACGGCATGTCACATAAAACTAGAACAATCTAGCCCGTAGAGTAATTAAAGTTAAAAATTCAAAACGTATCTCACCTGGAGAAAGCCAAAGAGTACTTAACAAGAGCAAGTCCACAATACCCCCGCTAATCAACAAATTTGAGGTCCTCACCTCCCCAGCAGATAAGGCTGAATGTTTTGCCCGCAGATTCTCGAACAATTCGAGTCTGGACTCGTCTGGAGTTTTTACACCCGACTTCTCACCTAGAACCGAGGCACAACTGAATGATGTCCACATTACACCTTCGCTTGTCTCTAAGATAATCTTAAAACTTGACCCTCACAAAGCGAGCGGTGGTGACGGAATCCCAACCATAGTCTTAAAGAAATGTGCCCCTGAACTCTCCTCTATCCTTTCTAAGCTCTACAACCTCTGCCTATCTGCTTCCTGCTTTCCTGCCTGTTGGAAATCTTCCTCTATAGTTCCTATATTTAAAAACACTGGAGAACCCTCTGACCCTGCAAATTACCGCCCTATCAGCCTTCTTCCGATCTTTGGCAAAGTGTTCGAAGCCATTATCAACGCCGAGGTGGTTCAGCATCTCACAGCACACAGGCTCCTCTCGGACAAGCAATATGGTTTCCGCTTCACCAGGTCTACTGCTGATATGCTAACGACCATCACCGAGTACATATACCAGGCACTCGACAGGAATGGCGAAGCTCGAACCGTTGCATTGGATATATCTAAGGCGTTCGACAGAGTTTGGCATGCTGGCCTTCTATGTAAACTGCGGAGCTATGGTATAACTGGACATTTGTTTGAACTAATCCAGTCATTCCTCTCTAACCGCACAATGAAAGTGGTATTAAACGGACATGCCTCTCAGAACTACCATACAAACGCAGGTGTCCCCCAAGGCTCCATCTTAGGTCCTACACTCTTCCTGATATATATTAATGATCTGCCTGATTCCATAAGAACCCAAATAGGTTTGTACGCCGATGACACCACAGTTTACTCTCGCCTCCAACAAAAATCTGGTGTAGGCGTCAAAGCTAAACTCGCAGCCGAGATTGAAAAAGACCTCCAATCCATATTGGACTGGGGTAAGAAGTGGCTAGTAAATTTTAATGCTTCTAAAACGAAGCTACTGTCAATTAACCATCATCGACAATCTCACCTACCTCCCATTAGCATGGACCAGGCTTGCCTCCCAGAGAGTAAAACACTACGCCTCCTTGGTCTCACACTTTCAGCGGACCTCAAATGGAATGACTATATCGAATCCATTGCTAAATCCGCTGCTATGAAAGTCGGTTCTCTGTGTAGGGCCCGGAAGTTTTTTCCGTCTAAATCTATCCTGCACATTTACAAATCTACCATCCGCCCGTGCATTGAATACTGCTGCCATATCTGGTCGGGTGCCCCTGCTGTTCTCCTCGGGCTTCTCGATAAGGTTCAGAGGAGGGTCTGTAATGTGATAGATACCGACTTGGCAGACCGCCTGCAGTCTCTCTCCCACCGGCGAGACGTGGCTTCGCTGTGTCTCTTCTATAAATACTTTCACGGCTTCTGCTCCGATGAACTTAGATCACTGGTGCCCCCTAAATACGAATTTGCACGAGATACTAGATTAGCAACTAGATCCCACCCTTTTACAGTGAAATCGATAAAATGCAGCCGTAACTTCTACTCCAACAGTTTCTTTCCTCGCACTTCCCGACTGTGGAATTCTCTTCCAAACGATTGCTTCCCCGACGGCTACAATCTTCAGGAGTTTAAATGTAAGGTCAATAGACACCTCCTAACACACTAACCTGCTCCCATTCTATCAAACACTCTTCCCATCTGCCCGACACTCATCCTCGCTATCCTTACTCATCTATTACCTTTCTCCTGACATTCCCTATGTCTATCCACTCCTTCTCTTTACATTCCCCTATGTAGCCCCATGCGCAATAGTGGCAGTGGAATGCCTTGCTTGGGGTGAGATGATTAAAAAAAAAAAAAAAAAAAAAAAAAAACATCGGCAAAAACATCGTGAGTATTTCAACAAAGATGATGAAAACAGTCCGAACAATGCAAATAGTGTAAATAGTTACAACACCTTAATTAAAAAAATATAGACAAATCCTGAAGAAAACCAGGGTATACAACGCCCGAAACGTAGCGACTATTGCAATAAAGATGAGGACAATAAACTTAACAATGTATATAGTCACAATACCTTATTTTTAGAAATGTAGATAAATCCTGAAGAAGGCCGGAACGTACAACGGCCGAAGCGTTGTGTATATGGCAACAAAGATAAGCACCACACAACGAACAATATAAATCGTGTAAATAATTACAATACCTCATCTCAAAAATATAGACAGATATTGAAGGTGAATATGGCAATAAAAATGAGGACAACAGTCCAAACAATGTAAATATTGTAAATAATTACAATACCTCATCTCAGAAATATAGACAGATATTGAAGGTGAATATGGCAACAAAGATGAGGACAACAGTCCAAACAATGTAAATAGTGTAAATAATTACAATACCTCATCTCAGAAATATAGACGGATATTGAAGGTGAATATGGCAATAAAAATGAGGACAACAGTCCAAACAATGTAAATATTGTAAATAATTACAATACCTCATCTCAGAAATATAGACAGATATTGAAGGTGAATATGGCAACAAAGATGAGGACAACAGTCCAAACAATGTAAATAGTGTAAATAATTACAATACCTCATCTCAGAAATATAGACGGATATTGAAGGTGAATATGGCAATAAAAATGAGGACAACAGTCCAAACAATGTAAATATTGTAAATAATTACAATAACTCATCTCAGAAATATAGACAGATATTGAAGGTGAATATGGCAACAAAGATGAGGACAACAGTCCAAACAATGTAAATAGTGTAAATAATTACAATACCTCATCTCAGAAATATAGGCAGATATTGAAGGTGAATATGGCAACAAAGATGAGGACAACAGTCCAAACAATGTAAATAGTGTAAATAATTACAATACCTCATCTCAGAAATATAGGCAGATATTGAAGGTGAATATGGCAACAAAGATGAGGACAACAGTCCAAACAATGTAAATAGTGTAAATAATTACAATACCTCATCTCAGAAATATAGACAGATATCGAAGGTGAATATGGCAACAAAGATGAGGACAACAGTCCAAACAATGTAAATAGTGTAAATAATTACAATATCTCATCTCAGAAATATAGACAGATATTGAAGGTGAATATGGCAACAAAGATGAGGGCAACAGTCCAAACAATGTAAATAGTGTAAATAATCACAATACCTCATCTCAAAAATATAAGCAAGCATGTTTGAGGGAGTCAAAATTACATAGATTAATATCGGTGTCAAGGGAATAACAATCCTTTTGGCAAACCGATATTTTTTTTAGGCCGCGAAGGTTAAACATAGCCTTATTTTCGTTATTCAACTAATTTCCATGCAAATGTCTTTAGTTTTCTGCCTCACATTCCAGTCATATCAAACTACTTCAAACTTTCACATAGTCGTAAATAACGAGATAATTGGTGCTGGCGTTTTAAATACTGAAATGAGACCGCAGTCGCAGTGAAACGAACGAAGGTTCCCTGTGGACCCTAAACACATCCCACGACGCTACGGATCTTTCAGGAGTTCAACTCCCTTCGTTGCTTTTATACCAGTTAAATTTAGATAATTTCCCCCGGAGAAATATTATCTTTAATCTAAAGAGCTGTTTGTGGGAGAAAAATTTGAAACGAGGGAAAGAAACGGTGATTTGATATTGACGGGATATTTTATTTAATTGTGAAAATTTGAGACCTCTTTACCCTACCATGCATCCGAGCCTCGATTTAATGATCAATCGGCTTCTAATGGGTTCCAATTTGCTTTTTTCATTGTTATTTGAATATCCCTATGTTTCCCGATCTATAAATATCTTAAAATAACCCCCAAAACAAACACTGGTGGAAGGGGCATACATTTTTCGATTCCGTTGAAATGGATAAAAACAAATACAATGTTCAAAACCTCGAAATGATGACAAACCAGATACGGTCATTTTTAAAAGAAAAGTATCGAAATCGAGTGAAGATACCTAGATTATAAAAATGAGAATCTAATTGAAAATCCTTGTTTGGTGCTACATGATCTATCTAAACTTATTTATAAATAAAACTTTATCTCTCTGTGTGTCTGTGTCTGTGTGTCCGTTACTTATAGACTCCGAAACGGCTGAACCGATTTTCTCGAAAATTTACACAGTTGTACTATAAGCATCTGCGACTGTTCTTAGCTAGGTTTTGTGTCGAGGTACCCTCGATAAATATCGAAAATCGATATTCGAAAAATCGGGTTATAGAACGAGTGGTCCGATTTTAATCAAATTTGATTGACTCATAGACAAAGACATAAGAAAAGATATTCAGAAGTTTCAAGGTTGCAGTTCTTACAATAGTGCAGAAAATCGATAAAATATATATATATATATATATATATATATATATAAAAGGCAAAATGTTTGTGGGTGTGTCTGTTTATCTGCCTGTATGTCTGTATTTTTTTCAACCCTTATTTTAGTTTTTGCTTCGGGTTTGGCTCTAAGTAGGTATAATTGTAGTTCTTAGTCTCAGCCATATTACCATTTACTCAGAGGACTTATTTAGCCTTCAAAATTCAGTTTACGACAAAAGAAACTTATTTGATATCGATACCAAGAAATCAAAATTTGACTTACATCCATTCATTTTTTTCAGTCTACGGTTTCGCTTTAACTGGAAACGACTATTGCTTTTTAGTCTTTCGTGCCAACGTCCAAAGAGTCTGAGCTCCATATATATATATATATATATATATATATATATATATATATATATATATATGTGTGTAAGGTGCGATTGATAAATTGTCGCAATTATTTTATTATTTCAAATATTCTTTGGGCTGAGTCTGAGCTCCAGGGCCATGGATTAGTTTTAAAGCTTTCATTACACCCGAGCAACGCCGGGCTATACTGCTAGTCATTTATAAAAGCAACTAAAAGCTTATCTGAATAAAAAAAAAAATAGCGTAGTTTTATAGCGTTTTCTATACAGTTTCTGATTCTGAACGTAGTTTTATGGCACACTGACTCCTATATAATGATCATGTAGTGCCAAACAAGAATTTTCAAGTTAATTCTTATGGTCTCTAAATTTCTGATTCTGAAAGTGAATGTTTGGCACATTGACTCCTATATAATGGTCATGTAGTGCCAAACAAGGATTTTCAGTAGATTCTCATAGTCTTTAATCCAATCTCCAAGGTTCCGATTCTGAATATGGTTTTATGGCACATTGACTCCTATATAATGGTCATGTATTGCCAAACAAGGATTTTCAGTAGATTCTCATAGTCTTTAATCCTATCTCCAAGGTTATGATTCTGAACGTGGTTTTATGACACATTGACTCCTATATAATGGTCATGTAGTGCCAAACAAGGATTTTCAAGTAGATTCTCATAGTCTTTAATCCTATCTCCAAGGTTCTGATTCTGAATGTGGTTTTATGGCACCTTTACCCCTATATGTTATTTAAAATTAAAATTATATTTTGTCATTCAATCGAAATTCAATCAATTTTTCCTATTTCACTTAATTTCTAAATGTTTTTACGTTTTAAATTCTTTACAAATATTAAAGATGTTTGAGCAAAAAACTAGCTCCAATTGTCGCGCCGATTGATGTTTGGCACAGGGCCATAAAAATGGAATATCTAATCAGGATCAAATGTATTACCATATCCAAACTAGCTTGCATCGTCGTGTGTGTATTCATGAATACAGCTTAGTCTTCTTATTTCACATATATCAATACTAGCAGTATAGCCCGGCGTTGCTCGGGTGTAATGAAAACTTTAAATCTAATCCATGATCCTGGAGCTCAGACACAGCCTAAAGAATATTTGTGTGAAGTTTGGTGGGAATCGGATAAAAATTGTAGATTTGTATAAAGAATATACAGACAGATAAACAGACACACACACACACAAACATCCTGCCTTTTATATATATATATATATATATATATATTATCGAGTTTCTGCACTATTGTAAGAACTGCAACCTTCTGAATATCGTTTCTTATGTCTTTGTCTATGAGTGTATCAAATTTGATTAAAATCGGACCACTCCTTCTATAACCCGATTTTTTCGATTATCGATTTTTGATATTTATCGGGGGTACCTCGACACAAAACCTAGCTAAGAACACTCGCAGACGCTTATAATACAACTGAGAAAATTTTCAAGAAAATCGATTCAGTCGTTTCGGAGTATATAGGTAACGGATACACACACACACACACAGAGGCAAAGTTCCATTTATAAATAAGTTTATATAATTGGCTTGCGTTGCAAGGACATGCTCAGCATCAACATCTCTTTTTCATAGTCTACGATTAAAATTTGGTAGGAAAATGTACAATTTCCCGTGCCGAAAAGCCGAATGTTTTACCAGAGAAGTTAGAATTGAACATTGAATTTGATATCTCCGCTTAAGTAATATGAGAAAAGAGTGAAGGCCTCTTGGGTTCAATGCGACGTTGACTGGTATTGTCATCTGTCTGGATTTTGTCTTTGTTGAGAAGTAAAAGGATCTTCGTAATCGCCATTTTGGGTCAAAGTTACAAATTAAAACGTCATTTTTTAGTGGAGAAATGAGCAGATTATGGAAATGACGCTTCGTTTTTATTCGCAACCACCACGGTATAAGAAAACACCTTCGGAAACACAAGAGACAAACATTAAAACAATGACAATGATATATATATATATATATATATATATATATATATATATATATATAAGAAAAAATTAAGGCAGACCCTTATTTCATCGGAAAACGGAAGTATGGTCCTATTTCAGGCGAACCATCATCAGCTTCCGTCTTTATTGTACAGAAGATTTTACACGAATGTAAAATCTTCGTAGAAATCTTCTGTACGATAAAAATGGAAGCTGAGGATGGTTCGCCTGAAATAGGCTTATACTTCCGATTTACCTTGAAATAACGTGTCTGCCTTAATTTTTTCTTATATTTGTTTTATATATATCTATATACATATATATATTTAGAGCTCTCTTAGAGAGTTATCCTACCACTGTATGCACAGACACTCCTTTGGATTCTTCTATATCTACACCGCATGCTAATATATATATATATATATATATATATATATATATATATATATATATATATATATATATCGCATTGTGCAAAACTATTAGGACAAGAACTATTTTACCTTTGATGAGGCATCAAAATAAAGTTTAAAATCACCCCTGTCCTAACACTTTTGCACACTATTGGTAGTGTGCAAAAGTATTAGGACAAGGGTGATTTTCCTAAAAACCTCACTGAAATTCAAATACAGGGTGAAAAGCCAAGTAAATTGCTAATAAATATTGATTATTTAAAACTATGTGTAAAAGGGATGTGTTAAAATGAAGTTATATTTAATTTTTCCTATTTTCTATTAAACAAGTTATTTTGTAACTACTCATTATTCTATTATCCTTGGATATGACTGACTTTTTTCTTATTCACCCCTCCTCTCGAATTGATAAATCTAATGTTACTTCACAAGACACACTTTGGGAACAAATACAAGCTGCTTGGCAGGAGATACCATTAGATACATTAAAGAAGTTTGTGATGTCAATGCCTGACAGAATGAAGGCTGTGATCAAAGCAAAAGGTTATTATACTAAATATTAAATTTATTTTGTAACAAGTATTTTTTTCTTGTTAAATCATTTGTTGAGTAAATCAAATAAAATTACTTTAATTAAATTGTTTATTTTTTGTCAATATGCCTCATAAAAGATAAAATAGTTCCTGTACTAATACTTTTGCACAATACTGTATATATATTATCAATGGTGACCTCAAATGTTTGAACTGTACTGAATATCTAAATATATTTATGGTTTTTTGTCTGTTTGTTTTTTATTATCTTTTCACCCCAGGCAAGGCAGAAATGCCACTGACGTGGAGGAGGTTTACATGAGAGAAAAAAACAAGGTACAGGGAATGTCGAAGAAAAGATAAGAGATGAATGTTGAGCAGTTAGATAAAAGATAGCAATTGACTTTTGGAGATTGTAGCTATCATGGAAGGAAGCAAATGGAAGCTTTCCACAAACAGAAAATGCGAGAAAAGAAACTGTTAGAGTAGAAGAGTTGGTTACATTTAACTATTTCGACGGGTGGAACCGTGATGCCAATCTAGTAAATACATGTGATCGGAGTACGAGAGGAAAAGCCTGTCAGAGCAGTTGCTATGTAAATACTTGTAGAAAAGACAGAGGGAAGCCACATCACGCCGGTGAGAAAGTGACTGAAGACCGGCTTCCAAATCAGGTTCGATTATATTGCAGATCCTTCTTCAGATTTTGTCGAGAACCTCAAGGTGCAAAGCAGGAGCACCCGACCAGACATGGCAACAATATTCAATGCACGGACGAATGATAGATTGATATCTGGTCGGCTCCCCCTGCTACACTCCTCGGGCTTCTTGACAAAATACAACGGAGAATCTGTAACGTGATTGATCCTGACTTGGCGGACCGGCTGCAACCACTCTCTCACCGGCGTGACGTGGCTTCCCTGTGCCTCTTCTATAAATATTTTCACGGCCTCTGCTCCGATGAACTTAGGTCATTGGTGCCGCCTGGTTACGAATTTACACGAGATACTAGATTAGCAACTAGGTCCCACCCTTTTACAGTGAGGCAGATAAGATTTTACCGTAATTTCTACTCCAACAGCTTCTTTTCTCGCGCTTCCCGCCTGTGGAATTCCCTTCCACATGCCTGCTTCCCCGACAGCTACAATCTCCAGGAGTTTAAATGTAAGGTCAATAGACACCTACTATCACACTAACTTGCATCTATTCTCTCAAACACTCTCACCATCTAACCAACACTTATTCTCGGTACCCTTACCCGTCTATCACCCTCCTTCTGACATTTCCTATATCTAACCATCCTTTTCCCATCACTTCCCCGACCCTATGCAACCCTCTGCGCAATAGTGGCAGTGGAATGCCTTGCTCGGGGTGAAACGATTAAAAAAAACATATGTGCAAAATGGATTCTGACGAGAAAGACTTCCTGGCCCGACACAGTGAACCAACCTACCTAGCACTAGCTGCAGCTATGGATTCAATGTAGTCATTCCATTTGAGGTCATTTGAGAGAGTGAGAACAAGGAGGTGCAGTGTGTTGCTCTCTAGGAGACTAGCGTTAACCATTTTAATCGTAGGCAGGAATATTTCTCTGTGGTGATTAAAGGAGAGCAGCTTTGATTTTTTACGAGTCATTTTCTAACCCCATTTAATTACAAACTGGAGTTTCTTTTAAAATGCATCGGCCAGGTTTAGTTTGTCAGCCTTCGTAGACATAAAGAGACGATATAAATGGTGGCGTCATCTGCATAGATGTCAACTTGGGAATTGATTACATCAGGAAAATCATTGATGAAGATCAGAAAAAGAACGTAGGACCTAGGATAGAGCCTTGAGAGATACTGTACTGTTTACACACACACACACACACACACACATATATATATATATATATATACTGTTTACATATATATATGACTATATATATATATATAGTCATATATATATATGTAAACAGTACATATATATATATATATATATATATATATATATATATATATATATAGTCATCCGCAAATAGATCTGTTTCGCTGTATCGCAGCTCATCAGTACGGTTAGACTTCAGATTGCTTTTTACCCAGGATTAAAACTCGACCGAATTGGCGTCAGTCGGCGATTTTACCTCTGAGCTATAGGCGCTCGGCAGAAGGAGTCAGACTTTTTAGCGTGTATATTATCATTATACACGCCCAATAGCTGAGAGTGTTCTAATTCATAGCTGAATGAACGATATTGTTTAATTACTTAGGGTTCGATCATAATAAAATTAAACCAGTGCACATTTGTATTAAAAAGTGTTCAATACAATTATATTGTAGAACTTTTGAATATTTTCCATTTGTAAACGAGTTATTACGCGACCTAGGTTTCTACCATAAGTGGTGTCTTCAGGCGATTTGCAACAACTGATTTTACCGTTTACCGTTTTTTTTTTGTTTTTTTTTTAAGAACGCTCGCGAAGCGGTGTTTTTTTTTAACGCTCACATGGCAAGGAGTTTTTGAAATTACAAGAAATTATAAATTGCGAGTTCAAAGAAACCCTGCCAGGTGAGCGTTCAAAAAAAAAAATTACCATTAAATGAGCGTTCTTAAAAACAAAAAAATGAAAAACGGTCAACCTAAAAATCAGTTATTGAAAATCGCCTGAAGACACCACTCATAATAACTCGTTTACAAATGGAATATATATATATATATATATATATATATATATATATATATATAGAGAGAGAGAGAGAGAGAGAGAGAGAGAGAGTACAGTTCTATTTTTTTTAAATTGACTCCAAAAGTTTTTTTTGTTTTTTTATTATTTTTTTTTTTTGCTTTTTGCCTTTTTTTTATGTTTTTTTTTTTTTGCTTTTTTTATGGTTCTCCTCGTCTTTGTTGCCATATTCAAACGTTTCGGACGTTTTACGCTCAGGCCTTCTTTACGCGGTTAACATTTCGAACTGAACCCTTTATTTCATTCATCAGGGTAGATTATTCTAGTTCCATGAGTCATGCCACTTCCAGATGTCTCAGTATCTCTTCAACTCAACCTTCAAAGTTGTTGTTCATCTCTGCTGTAGCCAGGTATTGAACTCTCAACTTTTTAGGTCATGTCACTGGATTCAACCAACGCTTTTATCTTCTCGGTCACGAGTCCTTGAGAACATTAGTGTATGAAGTTTTGTTTCGTGGACATCATAAAAGGAAAATAGAATCATCAGACGTAGCTGACCAATTATGGGAGGGAAAGGAAGATCACTGCCTCCTAGTGGAATGAAGTTGAAATAATAGAGAACACTGCTGGATAATATTTTTTTTAATCATTTCACCCCAAGCAAGTCATTCCACTGCCACTGTTGCGCAGGAGGTTACGTAGGGGAAAGTGATGAGAAAAAGTGGTTAGATATAGGAAATGTCAGAAGGAGGGTGATAGACGAGTAAGGATACCCAGGATGAGGGGTTGGTCAGATGGGAAGAATGTTTGAGAGAATGGCTTCAAGTTAGTGTGTTCTCTTCTTCTTCTTTTATCCATCGCACCCAGATGGTGCATAGGGCAGCAATCTTTTGTTGCTGTTTCTGTAACAAACTGTTTTTTTACGGGGCAGGGTTGTTAGCCCAGCACCCAACCCCCAAACCTGGAAGACCGGTGGACCATTCTTGGTCCTTACGTTTACAGCACCTGGTATTCCCAAATGGTCACCCATTTAAGTACTTACTGACCAGGCTCGATGTTGCTTAACTTCGGTGATCGAACGGGAACCGGTGTATTCAACATGATATTGCCGTAGATAGTGTATTAGGAGGTGTCTATTGACCTTACATTTAAACTCCTGGAGATTGTAGCTATCGGAGAAGCACGTATGTGGAAGGAAATTCTACAGAGAGGAAGTGCGAGAAAAGAAGCTGTTGGGGTAGAAATTACGGTTACATTTTATCGGTTTCACTGTAAAAGGGTGGGACCTAGTTGCTAATCTAGTATCTCGTGCAAATTCGTACCTAGGGGGCACCAGTGATCTAAGTTCATCGGAGCAGAAGCCATGGAAGTATTTATAGAAGAGACACAGGGAAGCCACGACACGCCGGTGAGAGAGTGACTGCAGCCGGTCTGCCAAGTCGGTATCGATCACATTACAGATTCTCCATTGTATTTTGTCAAGAACCCTGAGGTGAATAGCAGGGGCATCCGACCAGATGTGGCAGCAGTATTCAATACACGGGCGGATGGTAGATTTATATATGTGCAGGATAGATTCAGACGGAAGAAACTTCCGGGCTCTGTACAGAGAACCGACTTTCATAGCAGCGGATTTAGCAATGGATTCGATATAATCATTCCACTTGAGGTCCGCTGAGAGTATGAGGCCAAGCAGGCGAAGTGTTTTACTCTCTGGGAGGCAAGCCTGTTCCATGCTAATGGGAGGTAGGTGCGGTTGTCTATGATGGTTAAATATACGAAAATTAAAATATCAGCGCATATGCTAGGCCATAAAAAATCTCTTAATTCGGCTAAGCAGAGAAATTAATACTATATGGGAATCAGTAATACGTAGAGAAAAAACAATAACAAACAACAAAATTGTAATATTAACTCTGGTAAAAAGAAATAATTACAGAGACATCAGGTTTATAAGTCCCAAAATTCGTATACCGATGGTCTCAAAAACACATGGCCTACTGGATAAAAGCATTGAGTTTAATACATGGCTACAAAAACTTAGAGAGTTGAGTTAAAGGGAGTTAACTGATGCTGAGGTATCTTGGAGAGGCTGTTTCGTGGAACTATAACAAAGTACTTTCAGGGTTCATTTCAAAATTCTAAAGGAGGCCGGAGCATAGAACGGCGGTAACGTTGCAACAAAGATGAGGACAACAGACCAGGAGAACAATGTAATTAGTATAAATGATGACTCTAAACACATTTGTTCTTTAATTTGTTTAAATGTAGTGGTTCATGTAGCAACATAAAGAAATCATCTGGGCTGCTGGAGATAGGCTAACGAAGCTTTGCCTCTAGTTTTAAGATTAGCCAAAGGTACCGTGAGAATGTAGATAAATTCACCAAAAATGCCTGAATTTTAATCCCTTCCGAAAAAAATTACCCGTATATAGTGCAACCGGTCACCGAAAATGCATGGCTTTTAAAATTTTCAAAAATTATTTATGTATAGTAAGATCTATTATTTTCTAAAAAAGAAAAAAGAAAAAACAACTTGTCATTAATCACGCACTATAATTTGGAATATACAGTAGAGACTGTTTTGTTTTTTAATTTCGCAAATTCGTTTCGTTTTGTCTCGACTACAGTGAAATAAAGATCTTCTTGGGTTTAAATAATCTTTATCCATCCATCTCTTTCTCTTTTTATCTCTCTCTCTCTCTTATCTCTTTCTATCTTTCTCTCTCTCTCTCTCTCTCTCTCTTTCTCTCTTTCTATCTTTCTCTCTCTCTCTTATCTCTTTCTATCTTTCTCTCTCTCTCTCTCTTCTCTCTTCTCTCTCTCTCTCTCTCTCTCTCTCTCTCTCTCTCTCTCTCTCTCTCTCCTTGTCCTTGTCTCTCTCTTTCAATCTCTATTCCAGATTAATTTTTCTTTTTTCCCTCCTTCGTTTTCCACCCCCAAAAGTGCACCCAAACCGCTTCACCTTCCAGAAGTTACGCCCTCTTGTTACTCGGGGTGACACGGCGATAACACGAGATTAATGATGTCCACGTCAGGGATTAATGATATACACGTCACTAGGGAGCGCGTTGTTGGGAGAGGGCAGCAGTAAAGAAGAAACTAGAAGGCGGCTGATTGAAGCAGACACGACGTATTACTCACGCTCCGATGACGTCAGATACTACATAGGACAAACCCTTTGTTTTGACGAAACTTGTAATACAACACTTTTAGGGGACACTCCGATCCACGTCCTAACTATTGGATTTGCAACGACGTAAAGAAAAACATTGGTGTGGAAAATATTCCTAAATTATTATTTATTTCATCCATGAGCATGTCTGGTAGAAGTAAAAACAAGTCTTGCACCTTTCTCAATATCATATTGCTTGCAGTCTGAATAATTTCAGTACTCCATTCAAATTTTTCAATATACTATCTAAAGAGGCGTTTTTAGTACGATCCTCAGTGCGTCTATTACTATGGGCAAGGTCATATCCTTGTTCTGACGACATATTACTGTAGAGAAGTGGAGTACTCTCGGGGCAGTTTCAATTTTCAACAATTTTTTGCGACCATGCTGTATTGAAATATCCTTGGAAAGAGACGTTGACGAAATTATTACGAACGTAATGGGGTCAGACGATGGAATGTAAAAAGTTCTTGGCCAAAACTTCGTCTGCTTGATCTAGTCTAGTCACATACAATAATCACCGGTGCTGGGAATTTTTAAAATTATTTCACCTAGGGAAGGCGATAAAGCCACTAACACACAAACATTTACTGAGGATAAAAACACAAAAAAAACAATAAAAAGAACAAAAATGATTGACACTACATCTAAAGTTTTGTAAATTGTAGTTATAAATGCCATCCAATAGCTCAAGCCCATAAATCTAGAATGTATAGAAACTAGCATGGCCACAAAATGAGGGATCAGTTTATATATCAATTATAATATAGATTTGATCCTCCACTTTATATCCACATTATAATTTCTTACAAACAGTTGGCATATATCTTCTTCTATTTGCCCTGTCCTTTCAGGACGTCGGCGATCATGGCTTTCCACGTCTCCCTATCACTGGTGGCTCTTAGCACAGTTTCTCCTGTTACACCACGCAATCCTCGTTCCGACATCCACCTGATTAAGTCCAAATATGTTATCCGTTGCTTTCCCCTGTCCCTTTCCCCCTCTATCTGGCCTGTTAGTATCAGGTTCTCCAAGCCCTCCTTCCTCATTGCATGTCCCAGGAACTTCAGTTGTATTTTCCTGGTGTTCAGCATTGGTTTCCTTTTCGTTTCCATCCTTTCCAAAACCTCGTCATTGCTCACATGCTTGGTTCCGGATATCCGCAGCATCCTTCTGTAGAACCACATTTTGGTTACTTCAGGTCTCTTCTTCATCTTTGATAAGATTGTTCATCATTCACTGTCATATTGAAGAACAGACATCACATAGCAATCCAGTACTCTCTTCTTTGTTTCTAGCACAATTTTCCTGTCTCTTAATACTCTACTCAACTCCTGGAATGCAACTTTGGGCTTTTGGATCTCAGGAATATAAATGTATAGAAACTGCTGTGGTCACAAAGTGAGGGGTCAGTTTATATATTGATTTTAACATGGAACTGATCCCCCCACTTTATATCCAGTATGCTTCGGTAGAACCACATTTCAGTTACTTCAAGTTTTTTCTTCATCTTTGATGATATTGTCCAGCATTCACTGCCATATTGAAGAAGTGACATCACATAGCAATCCAGTACTCTCTTCTTTGTTTCTAGCAAAATTTTCCTGTCTCTTAATACTCTACTCAGCTTCTGGAATGCATCCTTGGCTATGCCTATTCGCCTTCAGAGCTCAGTATCGCACTTTCCGTCTTTGTTAGAACACTTCCCGGGTTATAAATTCGGTACTTGCTTGATTTTAGTATCCCCCACCTGTGGCTGGCATTTTGGCCTCATCTTTTTACTAAGATGAGCCCAAAATTACTATGCATTCAGTTTTATTGTAGTTTATTTGTAGTCCTTTCTTTCCGCTTTCTTCTCTTACCTTCTGTATGAAGTTTTGTAGTTTCCTTTCCATGTCTGCTATCAGCAGTGTATCATCTGTGTATATATAGTTCAGATTGTGACTCTGATGATAAATCCTGACATGACTCCTAAGGCTCTCGAAATAGTCTTGCTGTACAAGTTGAATAGATCCGGTGAGAAGACATAACCTTGTCGTACACACCTTTCTATTTTTGTATATCTGCTGAACTCACTTCCTGTCCGAAAGCAGGTGATTTGCTGCCAGTAGTGGTTCTTGATTACTTTAATGCCTTTGCCAATTATGTCTGCATTGCTGAGCATTTCTATAGTGGCCTCAAATTAATAAAGTCTAGGTACCATAGAGGAATGTTCATAAGAACAATTATCATGAAAATATTCATAGAAAAGGCACAGGGAAGCTACATTACGGTGGTGAGAAAGTGACAGAAGTATACTGGGCTTATATTCATAAAGTCTAGGTACCATAGCGGAAAGATCATCAGAACAATTACCATGAAAATATTTATAGAAAAGGCACAGAGAAGCTACATTACGGTGGTGGGAACGTGACAGAAGTATACTGGGCTTAAATTCATAAAGTCTAGGTACCATAGAGGAAAGATCATCAGAACAATTACCATGAAAATATTTATAGAAAAGGCACAGGGAAGCTACATTACGGTGGTGGGAAAGTGACAGAAGTATACTGGGATTAAATTCATAAAGTCTAGGTACCATAGAGGAAAGATCATCAGAACAATTACCATGAAAATATTTATAGAAAAGGCACAGGGAAGCTACATTACGGTGGTGGGAAAGTGGCAGAAGTATACTGGGCTTAAATTCATAAAGTCTAGGTACCATAGAGGAAAGATCATCAGAACAATTACCATGAAAATATTTATAGAAAAGGCACAGGGAAGCTACATTACGGTGGTGGGAAAGTGACAGAAGTATACTGGGCTTAAATTCATAAAGTCTAGGTACCATAGAGGAAAGATCATCAGAACAATTACCATGAAAATATTTATAGAAAAGGCACAGGGAAGCTACATTACGGTGGTGGGAAAGTGACAGAAGTATACTGGGCTTAAATTCATAAAGTCTAGGTACCATAGAGGAAAGATCATCAGAACAATTACCATGAAAATATTTATAGAAAAGGCACAGGGAAGCTACATTACGGTGGTGGGAAAGTGACAGAAGTATACTGGGCTTAAATTCATAAAGTCTAGGTACCATAGAGGAAAGATCATCAGAACAATTACCATGAAAATATTTATAGAAAAGGCACAGGGAAGCTACATTACGGTGGTGGGAAAGTGGCAGAAGTATACTGGGCTTAAATTCATAAAGTCTAGGTACCATAGAGGAAAGATCATCAGAACAATTACCATGAAAATATTTATAGAAAAGGCACAGGGAAGCTACATTACGGTGGTGGGAAAGTGGCAGAAGTATACTGGGCTTAAATTCATAAAGTCTAGGTACCATAGAGGAAAGATCATCAGAACAATTACCATGAAAATATTTATAGAAAAGGCACAGGGAAGCTACATTACGGTGGTGGGAAAGTGACAGAAGTATACTGGGCTTAAATTCATAAAGTCTAGGTACCATAGAGGAAAGATCATCAGAACAATTACCATGAAAATATTTATAGAAAAGGCCCAGGGAAGCTACATTACGGTGGTAGGAAAGTGACAGAAGTATACTGGGCTTAAATTCATAAAGTCTAGGTACCATAGAGGAAAGAGCATCAGAAAAATTACCATGAAAATATTTATAGAAAAGGCACAGGGAAGCTACATTACGGTGGTGGGAAAGTGACAGAAGTATACTGGGATTAAATTCATAAAGTCTAGGTACCATAGAGGAAAGATCATCAGAACAATTACCATGAAAATATTTATAGAAAAGGCCCAGGGAAGCTACATTACGGTGGTAGGAAAGTGACAGAAGTATACTGGGCTTAAATTCATAAAGTCTAGGTACCATAGAGGAAAGATCATCAGAACAATTACCATGAAAATATTTATAGAAAAGGCACAGGGAAGCTACATTACGGTGGTGGGAAAGTGACAGAAGTATACTGGGCTTAAATTCATAAAGTCTAGGTACCATAGAGGAAAGATCATCAGAACAATTACCATGAAAATATTTATAGAAAAGGCACAGGGAAGCTACATTACGGTGGTGGGAAAGTGACAGAAGCATACTGGGCTTAAATTCATAAAGTCTAGGTACCATAGAGGAAAGATCATCAGAACAATTACCATGAAAATATTTATAGAAAAGGCCCAGGGAAGCTACATTACGGTGGTAGGAAAGTGACAGAAGTATACTGGGCTTAAATTCATAAAGTCTAGGTACCATAGAGGAAAGATCATCAGAACAATTACCATGAAAATATTTATAGAAAAGGCACAGGGAAGCTACATTACGGTGGTGGGAAAGTGGCAGAAGTATACTGGGCTTAAATTCATAAAGTCTAGGTACCATAGAGGAAAGATCATCAGAACAATTACCATGAAAATATTTATAGAAAAGGCACAGGGAAGCTACATTACGGTGGTGGGAAAGTGGCAGAAGTATACTGGGCTTAAATTCATAAAGTCTAGGTACCATAGAGGAAAGATCATCAGAACAATTACGAAAATATTTATAGAAAAGGCACAGGGAAGCTACATTACGGTGGTGGGAAAGTGGCAGAAGTATACTGGGTTTGGACCATGAATTCTAGGTACCATAGAGGAAAGATCATCAGAAATAATTACCATGAAAATATTTTATAGAAAAGGCACAGGAAGCTACATTACGGTGGTGGGAAAGTGACAGAAGTATACTGGGCTTAAATTCATGAATTCTAGGTACCATAGAGGAAAGATCATCAGAACAATTACCATGAAAATATTGATAGAAAAGGCACAGGGAAGCTACATTACGGTGGTGGGAAAGTGGCAGAAGTATACTGGGCTTAAATTCATAAAGTCTAGGTACCATAGAGGAAAGATCATCAGAACAATTACCATGAAAATATTTATAGAAAGGGCACAGGGAAGCTACATTACGGTGGTGGGAAAGTGACAGAAGTATACTGGGCTTAAATTCATAAAGTCTAGGTACCATAGAGGAAAGATCATCAGAAACAATTACCATGAAAATATTTATACAAAAGGCACAGGGAAGCTACATTACGGTGGTGGGAAAGTGGCAGAAGTATACTGGGCTTAAATTCATAAAGTCTAGGTACCATAGAGGAAAGATCATCAGAACAATTACCATGAAAATATAGAAAAGGCACAGGGAAGCTACATTACGGTGGTGGGAAAGTGACAGAAGTATACTGGGCTTAAATTCATAAAGTCTAGGTACCATAGAGGAAAGATCATCAGAACAATTACCATGAAAATATTTATAGAAAAGGCACAGGGAAGCTACATTACGGTAGAAAGTGACAGAAGTATACTGGGCTTAAATTCATAAAGTCTAGGTACCATAGAGGAAAGATCATCAGAACAATTACCATGAAAATATTTATAGAAAAGGCACAGGAAGCTACATTACGGTGGTGGGAAAGTGGCAGAAGTATACTGGGCTTAAATTCATAAAGTCTAGGTACCATAGAGGAAAGATCATCAGAACAATTACCATGAAAATATTTATAGAAAAGGCACAGGAAGCTACATTACGGTGGTGGGAAAGTGGCAGAAGTATACTGGGCTTAAATTCATAAAGTCTAGGTACCATAGAGGAAAGATCATCAGAACAATTACCATGAAAATATTTATAGAAAAGGCACAGGGAAGTTTACATTACGGTGGTGGGAAAGTGACAGAAGTATACTGGCTTAAATTCATGAAGTCTAGGTACCATAGAGGAAAGATCATCAGAACAATTACCATGAAAATATTTATAGAAAAGGCACAGGGAAGCTACATTACGGTGGTGGGAAAGTGACAGAAGTATTCTGGGCTTAAATTCATAAAGTCTAAGTACCATAGAGGAAAGATCATCAGAACAATTACCATGAAAATATTTATAGAAAAGGCACAGGGAAGCTACATTACGGTGGTGGGAAAGTGACAGAAGTATACTGGGCTTAAATTCATAAAGTCTAGGTACCATAGAGGAAAGATCATCAGAACAATTACCATGAAAATATTTATAGAAAAGGCACAGGGAAGCTACATTACGGTGGTGGGAAAGTGACAGAAGTATTCTGGGCTTAAATTCATAAAGTCTAAGTACCATAGAGGAAAGATCATCAGAACAATTACCATGAAAATATTTATAGAAAAGGCACAGGGAAGCTACATTACGATGGTGGGAAAGTGACAGAAGTATACTGGGCTTAAATTCATAAAGTCTAGGTACCATAGAGGAAAGATCATCAGAACAATTACCATGAAAATATTTATAGAAAAGGCACAGGGAAGCTACATTACGGTGGTGGGAAAGTGACAGAAGTATACTGGGCTTAAATTCATAAAGTCTAGGTACCATAGAGGAAAGATCATCAGAACAATTACCATGAAAATATTTATAGAAAAGGCACAGGGAAGCTACATTACGGTGGTGGGAAAGTGACAGAAGCATACTGGGCTTAAATTCATAAAGTCTAGGTACCATAGAGGAAAGATCATCAGAACAATTACCATGAAAATATTTATAGAAAAGGCACAGGGAAGCTACATTACGGTGGTGGGAAAGTGACAGAAGTATTCTGGGCTTAAATTCATAAAGTCTAAGTACCATAGAGGAAAGATCATCAGAACAATTACCATGAAAATATTTATAGAAAAGGCACAGGGAAGCTACATTACGATGGTGGGAAAGTGACAGAAGTATACTGGGCTTAAATTCATAAAGTCTAGGTACCATAGAGGAAAGATCATCAGAACAATTACCATGAAAATATTTATAGAAAAGGCACAGGGAAGCTACATTACGGTGGTGGGAAAGTGGCAGAAGTATACTGGGCTTAAATTCGTAAAGTCTAGGTACCATAGAGGAAAGATCATCAGAACAATTACCATGAAAATGTTTATAGAAAAGGCACAGGGAAGCTACATTACGGTGGTGGGAAAGTGACAGAAGTATTCTGGGCTTAAATTCATAATGTCTAAGTACCATAGAGGAAAGATCATCAGAACAATTACCATGAAAATATTTATAGAAAAGGCACAGGGAAGCTACATTACGGTGGTGGGAAAGTGACAGAAGTATTCTGGGCTTAAATTCATAAAGTCTAGGTACCATAGAGGAAAGATCATCAGAACAATTACCATGAAAATATTTATAGAAAGGCACAGGGAAGCTACATTACGGTGGTGGGAAAGTGACAGAAGTATACTGGGCTTAAATTCATAAAGTCTAGGTACCATAGAGGAAAGATCATCAGAACAATTACCATGAAAATATTTATAGAAAAGGCACAGGGAAGCTACATTACGGTGGTGGGAAAGTGACAGAAGTATACTGGGATTAAATTCATAAAGTCTAGCTACCATAGAGGAAAGATCATCAGAACAATTACCATGAAAATATTTATAGAAAAGGTACAGGGAAGCTACATTACGGTGGTGGGAAAGTGACAGAAGTATACTGGGATTAAATTCATAAAGTCTAGGTACCATAGAGGAAAGATCATCAGAACAATTACCATGAAAATATTTATAGAAAAGGCACAGAGAAGCTACATTACGGTGGTGGGAAAGTGACAGAAGTATACTGGGCTTAAATTCATAAAGTCTAGGTACCATAGAGGAAAGATCATCAGAACAATTACCATGAAAATATTCATAGAAAAGGCACAGGGAAGCTACATTACGGTGGTGGGAAAGTGACAGAAGTATACTGGGCTTAAATTCATAAAGTCTAGGTACCATAGAAGAAAGATCATCAGAACAATTACCATGAAAATATTCATAGAAAAGGCACAGGGAAGCTACATTACAGTGATGGGAAAATGACAGAAGTATACTGGGCTTAAATTCATAAAGTCTAGGTACCATAGAGGAAAGATCATCAGAACAATTATCGTGAAAATTATTGTAGAAAAGGCACAGGGCGGACATATTAGGTCAATGGGGAAGTGACTGAAACCGGAATACGAGATTGAAAGTGTGTCAGCGACTTTTAAAATGAAGAAAATGAGGAGACATTTTTTTTTTTTTTTTTTTAATCATCTCACCCCAAGCAAGGCATTCCACTGCCACTATTGCGCATGGGGCTACATAGGGGAAGGTAAAGAGAAGGAGTGGATAGACATAGGGAATGTCAGGAGAAAGGTGATAGATGAGTAAGGATAGCGAGGATGAGTGTCGGGCAGATGGGAAGAATGTTTGATAGAATGGGAGCAGGTTAGTGTGTTAGGAGGTGTCTATTGACCTTACATTTAAACTCCTGGAGATTGTAGCCTTCGGGGAAGCAATCGTTTGGAAGAGAATTCCACAGTCGGGAAGTGCGAGGAAAGAAACTGTTGGAGTAGAATGTTTAATGTAATGTTTAAAAGTCATATATACATTATTTAAAATAATAAAATGCGTCTTATGCTATAACTATGCTTAGCCGACCTTTGTTACACTTTGTGGGAGAGGTTTATTATCTGGCATGAATAAGGCCAGTATATTTAAACCCTCGGTCACGATGACTTGAAATGTCGCGCTAGCACTACCATCAAGTTAGTTCCGTCTACTCACAAGGCTTTGGTCAACCTGTGTTAATGGTTTTCAGGTACTTTTCAATGGTGCCGCTCGCTGGGGTCGTCTCTACAGACCGGAAACATCAAGAATTTATCTTCCTGATAAATCAACTACGATGAGATTCGGACCTTGGTCTGAAGGTTGGAAAGCGAAAGTTCTAACTACTCGGCCACGCCCCTCCTGTTGCAATTTGGCTTCAATTATGACCCTTCATTATTCTCTGCGATTAAATGTTTTACCAAACAATTCACTGAATTGTATGCTTTTTCGTAATCCCAGATATGACAACAGGAGGATTCAGGTACTTACTGGAACGGCACATGGAACAGACTATTTTTCCGAGCCTCTTTAGCGAAGGATCGTCTTAGGCTAATGTTGTTCATTGGCAAGAAGTGGAGGGACTATATTAAATCATTTGTTTCGTCTACTGCTAGTAAAGTTGGTTCAGTGTGTTGTTAGTCAGTTAAGTGCCATACGTGATACACTCTTAGGCGATCATGTCTCGAAAGAGACATGACTGACTGGGCAGAAGATTATCCGGTAGTAGGTTGCCATTGCTTTCTGCAGTAGACCGGTTGCCAGCCAAAGCTATAGAACCCAATCTGTCCTGTTATTTAACCCATAACTGGAGGGAAGAAGCGGATTAATACCTTTCCCAAGGGTATTTGTGCGTAAGTGAATGCAACGAATTCAACTAAAATTCGAACTCGGTTCGCCGGTTTCTCGTTCCGAGCCGATATCCACTGCACCACAATTAAAATCTGCAAAAATTTAAATGCAACGTCAATTGCTATCTTTTATCTTAAACCTTCTCCTCGCCAATCGCTTCTCATTTTCTGTCACTCCATTTAACATTCGAAGCGTCCTAGTTGCATTGTCGCCCTGCCTGGGGTGAGGTAATTAAAAACAAACGAGTTCCACCTGAGGCGTTGAAAATGTATTTAAAATATTTATATATCAGAGAAATACGAGGTGATTACGACTGTTTTTTGTCAAATGCCTTTGATAAAATTACAGGCCACCGAGGAGTGGAAAAGCTAATTTAGCAGAATTCCCACGGCGTTTAATTGAATAATCACGATTTGATAACGAAGAATTGCCGACTGGCGATAATTATATATTTTGCTCGAATTCCCCCTTCAATTATTACAAACGTTGTTCTCTTTATAATTTTATTGTTTTGAAACTCTGACGTCCGTTCACAAAACTTTAACGTCCACATTTCACATTCTGCTTAAAACAAAACAATGCTGGTACCGGTTTCAAAATGTGTTGTATCCCTTAAAGATATTACAGATATACAAGATGGTACTCGAGTGAAAGAACAGCAACATGTGCATGGATGAACCAAGATAGGTTTATTGTAAAGTGAATACACTACGTCAAAAGAGGGAATTTGGTGGCAGGCTAAGCAATTGCCGAAGCAAGGGTATTTGCCGCCTTCCCACTGAGGCAAGTATGACACAAGGTCGATTTATGTGAGAACCCTGAGTCCTTAAGCTCGGAAACAAAAATATCCCATAGACTCAGCTTAAGACTGAGTTGGCTACTTTGGCTTTATCGACCCAAGTGAGACTTTACCCTTCGGCGGAGCCTCTCTTAGGTCCATCTCTGCTCGGGCGCAGAGAGATGAACAAGAGTGACTGCTCAGGTCTGATTGCTCAGGCCGTGAGCAAGCCTCGTTGCTGAAGCAAGTCACAGGTATTTCTTGTGCTCGCAAAACATGGCTACTAATATAATCACTCCACATAGGCAATGAGGAATGTGGGACATTGCTTTACAACAAAATGGATGGAATTTTTCAGATTATTATGGAGGGTACGCATTCTTTTCCGTTTATGTACATTTCATCAAATGAATTTTCGAGGTTTTACAAAACTCCAGTGTTCACTGGATTCACATTTGTAAAGATTATTATTCCAGTATAATCATCGTCATTATCATCATCATCATCATTTGATTTATGCTTTGGTCACACTACCTACCAAGTCTGCGGAAAGACATAAGGCAAATAGTAGTGATTTGTTATGGCTTTTTTATCACTTTACCCCAAGCAAGGTAGTTTTACTGCCACTGGTGCGCAGGGGGTTACATAGGCGAAAAGTGATGAGAAAGAGGGACAGGTTATAGGGGGTGTAAGGAAGTGGGTAATAGAAGAATGAGAATACTGGTATGATAGAAGTTGATGAAAAAAGAGCATGAGAGAGAGAGAGAGAGAGGAAGCAGATTATTGAAATAGGAGATGACTATTGACCTAATATCTACATTCTTAGAGATTGTGGTTGTCGGGGAAGCAAGTAAATGGAAGAGAATTCCACAGGCGGGAAGTGCGAGAAAAGAAGCTGTTGGAGTAGAAGGTACGGTTACATTTTATCGGTTTCACTGTAAAAGGGTGGGACCTAGTTACTAGTCTAGTAGCTCGAGTAAATTCATACATAGGGGTCACCAGTGATCTAAGTTCATTGGAGCAGAAGCAGTGAAAGTATTTGTAGAAGAGGTACAGGGAAGCCACATTACGCCGGTGAGAGAGTGACTGCAGCTGAGCTGCCAAGTCGGGATCTATCACATTACAGATTCTCCGTTGGATTTTGTCAAGAACCCCGAGGTGGATAGCAGGGGCACCCGACCAGATTTGGCAACAGTATTCAATAAACGGGCGGCTAGTAGATTTATTGCATTTGTTTTTCTATCTCCCATAACATCACTAGCGTTTCATGGACAAAGTTTATTTTCGTACGGGGGCTGTGCTTATCATCTGTTATTGTTATCATAGAATAATTCTGCTTGTTCCTTCCTTAGTTAGTTCCTCCGTCCGTTACGCCACTGAAGAAGGATAACACACTTACTCTCTACACAAGCTTTTCCATTCCCTCTATCTTTTTATATTCTATAAACGCTACTCTCCTCAGCCTTTCTCTCACCTTTGCCAGACGGAAGAGTAGTAATGAATGAGAGAGTAGGAGGAGAGAGCCTATAGCATTACCGTATCAGTAGCAGAAAAAGTTGGCGGTTGTAGCAGTAATTGTGTGTGTGTATGTGTGTGTACCGTAGAATATTATAAAAATAAGTAGGTTTGTTGTATCTCGTGACCTAATAATGAAATTTCTGGCATCTACACCCTTGGCCATTACTTAATAGGTCTTTTCTGTTTACGATGGACACAGGAGCCATGTTTTTTCAGGAATAAAAAAAATATTTTCTCTTTCAATATCTCTCACAAAATAGCGTACAGTATTTTGGTTATGCTCTGTGCATACGCCGTTAATATAAGATTACAGTAAAGTAGCTTCGACGGACATTACTTTTATAGATATTTTGGTTATGGTCTGTGCATACGCCGCTTAATATAATATAAAATTACAGTAAAGTAGCTTCTATGGACATTACTTTTATAGATATTTTAATAAAATTACACTCTGTGGTATCGTTATTTTATTATCCAATACCTTTATGTTTGAAGACGTTACTATTATTTGTAGGATGACAAAGTAAAAATTTTTCAGGAAATCATAATTTTCCTTCCGTGGAAATTCCACGGGTTCCGATAGTCATTATTATTGCTGTTGTAGTTGTTGTTGCTTTTGTTTCTTTTGGTTATTGCTGCATACACAATTTCCTTCCGGGTCCGAACCAGAGACATAAGGTCAGAAATGTCTTCATGACATTTCCTACTAATCCTTTTTGTAAAAAAAAGATATGATTGATGTTGTTATAATTATTATTATTATTAATTCTGTCCACGTTTCTTCTTCTTCTTCTTCTTCTTCTTCTTCTTCTTCTTATTATTATTATTATTATTATTATTATTATGTCATTTTTCATCATATTTCGATTTCTGCTTTGGTCTCACTACCAACCAAGTCTGCGAGGAGACCTAAGGCAGGTCGTGGCGTGTTGTTATGACTCCATTTCATGTTTTTCTATCTTCCCTATCATCCCTAGCATTACATAGATAAAGTTTTCCTTAGTGTGTGGGCTGTACTTAATAAGACAATTTTTTGTATATCCCTTAAGCTGGGGTTTCCAGGGATTCTTTCAATGTGTTGTTTTGTTCCATTTTTTATCATTCCAAGTGCACCTACTATCACTGGCACAACTCTTGTTTTCAATTTCTACATTTTTTCTATTTCAATTTCCAGGTCTTTATATTTTGACAGTTTTTCAAATTCTTTGATTGCTATGTTACAATTCGCTGGACAAGCCATATCAATTAATAGACAAGTTTTCTCCTTCTGGTTTTTAACAATAATGTCTGGCCTGTTTGCTTCAATTTTTCTGTCTGTGTAGATGGTGTAATCCCATAGAATGGTTACATCTTCTATTTCTGTAACCGGTGCTGGGTGATGTTCATACCAGTGTTTGTTTACAGATTTTCCATAATGTTTGCACATTGCCCAATGTAAATATTGCCCAACTTTATCGTGGCGATTTTTATATTCATTTGGAGCAAGCACAGAACAGCCTGAGATTAGGTGGTCTATTGTTTCTTGGTGTTTATCACAAAACCTGCATTTTGGATCCATATTATTATGCATAATATTTGCCTGGAAGTTTCTAGTGAAAAGACTTTGGTCTTGTGCTGCAAGAATAAAGCCTTCAGTTTCAGACTTTAATCCAGATGCACGTAACCATCGATGAGTATTAACTTTGTCAACATTGGATTTATTGGCACGTTCTGGATATTGGCCATGCAGAGGTTTGTCTTGTCAGCGCTGTTTCATCTGTTCAAGAGCTTTATCTTTGGCTTTCATTTTCATATTTTTTGCCGCAATAGTTGGTTCTTGGCTTCTGTTTTGCTTTTCTACAGAATCTACTAACTGTAAATCTTGTTTGTATTTACTGCCTTCTTTTATTATTGAATATTTTTTCTTTCTTTCTTCATGTTGCCTTACTAATTGTATCATCCAATCCTTTGTTGTTTCTATGTATGTTAGTAAGCCAATAGTTGTTGTCTTGTATGACAATTCCAGCTGAATAAGACCTCTTCCACCTTCTTTACGGGGTATGTATAGTTATGTATGTATAGGTATGTATGTTATTATTATTATTATGTCATTTTTCATCATATTTAGATTTCTGCATTGGTCTCACTACCAACCAAGTCTGCGGGGAGACCTAAGGCAGGTAGTGGCGTGTTGTTATGACTCCATTTCATGTTTTTCTATCCTCCCTATCATCCCCAGCATTACATAGATAACGTTTTCCTTAGTGTGTGGGCTGTACTTAATAATACAATTTTTTGTATATCTCTTAAGCTGGGGTTTCCAGGGATTCTTTCAATGTGTTGTTTTGTTCCATTTTTTATCATTCCAAGTGCACCTACTATCACTGGCACAACTCTTGTTTTCAATTTCCACATTTTTTCTATTTCAATTTCCAGGTCTTTATATTTTGACAGTTTTTCAAATTCCTTGATTGCTATGTTACAATCCGCTGGACAAGCCATATCAATTAATAGACAAGTTTTCTCCTTCTGGTTTTTAACAATAATGTCTGGCCTGTTTGCTTCAATTTTTCTGTCTGTGTAGATGGTGTAATCCCATAGAATGGTTACATCTTCTATTTCTGTAACCGGTGCTGGATGATGTTCATACCAGTGTTTGTTTACAGCTTTTCCATAATGTTTGCACATTGCCCAATGTAAATATTGCCCAACTCTATCGTGGCGATTTTTATATTCGTTTGGGGCAAGCACAGAACAGCCTGAGATTAGGTGGTCTATTGTTTCTTGGTGTTTATCACAAAACCTGCATTTTGGATCCATATTATTATGCATAATATTTGCCTGAAAGTTTCTCGTGAAAAGACTTTGGTCTTGTGCTGCAAGTATAAATCCTTCAGTTTCAGACTTTAATCCAGATGCACGTAACCATCGATGAGTATTAACTTTGTCAACATTGGATTTATTGGCACGTACTGGATATTGGCCATGCAGAGGTTTGTCTTGCCAGCGCTGTTTCATCTTTTCAAGAGCTTTATCTTTGGCTTTCATTTTCATATTTTTTGCCGCAATAGTTGGTTCTTGGCTACTGTTTTGCTTTTCTACTGAATCTACTAACTGTAATTCTTGTTTGTATTTACTGCCTTCTTTTATTATTGAATATTTTTTCTTTCTTTCTTCATGTTGCCTTACTAATTGTATCATCCAATCCTTTGTTGTTTCTATGTATGTTAGTAAGCCAATAGTTGTTGTCTTGTATGACAATTCCAGCTGAATAAGACCCCTTCCACCTTCTTTACGGGGTATGTATAGACGGTCTACATCAGCCTTTGGGTGATGCATCCTATGCTTAGAAAGAAGCTTTCTTGTTTTAGCATCCATTCGCCTGATGTCGTTTAGAGTCCAGTTTAAGATGTTGAAGCTATATTGGACAACTGGGATTGCAAGGCTATTAATGGCCATAACTCTATTCTGTGAATTTAATTCAGTTTTTAATATCATTTATTATTATTATTATTATTATTATTATTATTATTATTATTATTAATTAATTATTATTATTATTATTATTATTATTAATTAATTATTATTATTATTATTATTATTATTATTATTATTATTATTATTTATTATTTATTATTATTATTATTATTATTATTATTATTATTATTATTATTATTTCCTTTGAGTTCTTTTGTATCCACATTTTCTTTCGGGTCCCAACCAGAGACCTGAGGTCAAAAATGGATTTATGAATTTTCCACCGACCATTTTTTGTAAAAAAACAAAAAATAAAAAATAAGTTAAAATAAAAAAATCAATAAATAAAAAAAATCACACATTTTACAAAGATAACTCTCCTTATAATGTTTGAGCTGTAATTGTGACTAGAACCCCTTGTATTTCTGTAAGTCATAGCCTAACAGGAGTCACTTCAATCTATCGGAATGTTTTCCAATTAATCCAAGGGCTCCAACTACAACTAGTATTACTGATACTCTCGTGAGCCACATCATCGGTATTATTATTTAATTATTATTTACAGTAAATTCTTATAGTAAAATTATGTCCAATGATTTTTTTATTGCTTCGTTTTCCGAGGCTTATTAACGATTTACAGGTTATTTAAAGCCAGAAAATATTTTCAGATTGTAAGAATTTTTGTTTTGATAATAATGATTTAGAGATGAAACTCTAACAAATTAACCCATAGTTTGGGGAAAAAGTCCAACTGGAAT
The DNA here is from genome assembly GCA_037127315.1 of Ascarosepion bandense. NCBI lineage: Eukaryota > Metazoa > Mollusca > Cephalopoda > Sepiida > Sepiidae > Ascarosepion > Ascarosepion bandense. Next base: position 340,561 of record JBBBDQ010002309.1, on the reverse strand, counting down.
TGAAACTTGACTCTCCGACTTACAAATCTGGTCTATATCCATTACACTGAAGTTATAGGGAGATGGTTAATGTTTATTAATTCGGCCTTGTGTCATACATAAACAAACTCCCTCCAACTTAGGATTTATTCGTAATCTTCAGAAGGTTGACAGCAGGTTCGAATGTTTGAATTTGTGCAAGAATAAAAATATAGTTTTTGTGTGTTAAAATAGAAATTTATTCATAGAAATTAACTAATTTAACATTAATTGTAGAAGTTAATGTTCAATGAGAAAGTTAAAGGTATCAAGAGCTCATAGTAGTATGTGTGTATGTATGTTATCGTTGAGTAGGAATGTTGAGAATGGAGAAGAAGAAATAAAAGGAGTTAGCACACGAGAAAGAAGGAGAAGAAAACGACCGTCCGGGTGGACTTGAAGTTTCACCCTTATTACATTTTAGCTTGTCGTCTCTGCTGTTCCCCATCTGACTGTCTAACTGACCTTCCTTTAACCTTTTATAATCATTTAGTTTTTTTTTGTTTTTGTTTTTTTTTCGCACAGGATCGCTAATTCTTCTCAGTCTTGCAAATCGCTTTCATTGGTCAGAAAATTAATTTAACATCTACTCAGGAAATCCGGCTTCAACTTTTTTTCAGAACGTGGTCAATCCTTTTTATATTCGGCAAAACCAGGATTTCACAGGTCATTGGGAATTTTTGTAAAAGTGAAGAAGAAGGTTGATTGTGATTCTTAATTTCCTATCCACCACAACACGACCTGTACACCCAAGTTTACAGCACCTGGTATTTCAGTCACTCATTGAATTTCGAAGCAGCTTAGACGTAGCCTAACCTCGGTGATTGTATGGGAACCATGATCTGGCCGTAAGCCATTCTTTACAATCCATTCTTATAGTGGTGGGCATCTGTTTATCTCACGAAATAAAAGTAGCACCGTATATAGTCAAAATTTCAGTCATGGTGAGACTAGATTACCTTCTGATAATAATCCTGATGATAATTCTGGATAAAACTTGAAAGCTGTAGCGAGTTCGGTTAAGTCTGACACAAGGCCGAAACAAACAAAAATTAATCAGCTCCGCATACTCTACACATGTCAAAATGTTGACAAATTTCTTTTCTTTCTTTTACAGGTGAGAATCCATATTTGGCAATCCGAGTCGGTAATTGTTTGTTTTGTTTTTTTCATTTTATTTGTTTTACGTTAAATGCTCGTGTATAAATCGAATTAGAAAAAAATATTTACAGGCAAAGAATTTAAATATCACCACTTACCTGTGCTTAGGACTCACTCAGACAAGTGTTCAAGAATAACAAGGAAATCTATGACCAGTTTTTAGCTTCAAAAAAAAAAAATAAATAAATAAATTTATGATGTCATATCCGTTGAGGTACAGATTCCTTTTCTTTTTTAACATCTGAAAATCGCTATTTCTCATGAGGGGGACATTTCATAGGGGTTACGAGGCTTTTGCACCTGCCTTGCGTACATGCACAAAATTTAAATCAATTTGAAATGGACGTATGTGTCGCGAGGACTTATTTGCCTTTCGTTTTGGCAACAATCCTCATGTACAGGTATATTAGCCGAAAGGTGTATGTCAAAAGGTGTATAGGCCAAAATGTGCAGCCATTTACAGCCGTTTTAACTGATTTAAAATAAATATATTTTATTTCCGATGAACTTAGATCACTGGTACCCCCTAAATACGAATTTGCACGAGATACTAGATTAGCAACTAGGTCCCACCCTTTTACAGTGAAACCGATAAAATGCAACCGCAACTTCTACTCCAACAGTTTCTTTCCTCGCACTTCCTGACTGTGGAATTCCCTTCCACACGATTGCTTCCCCGACGGATACAATCTCCAGGAGTTTAAATGTAAGGTCAATAGACACCTCCTAACACACTAACCTACTTCCATTCCTCCTGACATTCCCTATGTCTAACATTCATTCCTCCTGACATTCCCTATGTCTAACATTCATTCCTCCTGACATTCCCTATGTCTAACATTCATTCCTCCTGACATTCCCTATGTCTAACATTCATTCCTCCTGACATTCCCTATGTCTAACCACTCCTTCTCTTTACCTTCCCCTATGTAGCCCCATGCGCAATAGTGGCAGTGGAATGCCTTGCTTGGGGTGAGATGATTAAAAAAAAAACATACATTATTTTTTAAGATCCTCTGTATCCTTACTCATCTGTCACCTTCCTCCTGACATTCCCTATGTCTAACCACTCCTTCTCTTTACCTTCCCCTATGTAGCCCCATGCGCAATAGTGGCAGTGGAATGCCTTGCTTGGGGTGAGATGATTAAAAAAAAACACTCTTCCCATCTACCCAACCCTCATCCTCGGTATCCTTACTCATCTGTCACCTTCCTCCTGACATTCCCTATGTCTAACCACTCCTTCTCTTTACCTTCCCCTATGTAGCCCCATGCGCAATAGTGGCAGTGGAATGACTTGCTTGGGGTGAGATGATTAAAAAAAAAAACATACATTATTTTTTAAGATCCTCTGTATCCTTACTCATCTGTCACCTTCCTCCTGACATTCCCTATGTCTAACCACTCCTTCTCTTTACCTTCCCCTATGTAGCCCCATGCGCAATAGTGGCAGTGGAATGCCTTGCTTGGGGTGAGATGATTAAAAAAAAACACTCTTCCCATCTACCCAACCCTCATCCTCGGTATCCTTACTCATCTGTCACCTTCCTCCTGACATTCCCTATGTCTAACCACTCCTTCTCTTTACCTTCCCCTATGTAGCCCCATGCGCAATAGTGGCAGTGGAATGCCTTGCTTGGGGTGAGATGATTAAAAAAAAAAAACATACATTATTTTTTAAGATCCTCTGTATCCTTACTCATCTGTCACCTTCCTCCTGACATTCCCTATGTCTAACCACTCCTTCTCTTTACCTTCCCCTATGTAGCCCCATGCGCAATAGTGGCAGTGGAATGCCTTGCTTGGGGTGAGATGATTAAAAAAAAAACATACATTATTTTTTAAGATCCTCTGTATCCTTACTCATCTGTCACCTTCCTCCTGACATTCCCTATGTCTAACCACTCCTTCTCTTTACCTTCCCCTATGTAGCCCCATGCGCAATAGTGGCAGTGGAATAATGCCTTGCTTGGGGTGAGATGATTAATCAGACAAAGGAACAGCTGATGTCATTCATTATGTTATATTTTTTGGTTTGTTGGTTGATTTTGTTTAGAGGCATATCAACACTTCTATGGGTTATTTAATGCCGAAATCTAAATGTTTTGGACGCAGTTGTATGCTTTCAACTACAGATAAAGTGCCTTGTTGTTCATTCTACTATAAAATGTATTGTTGGCCATTTTGCTTTAAAATTGTGTTGTTAAATCTGCTTGAAATATGTATTGTTTTTATTTTACTATAAAATGTGTTCTTTTATACTTTCATAGACTTTTTTTGTTTGGGATTCTCTATTTGCCCATAGCAGGGATTCTCACGGGTGCTATCACATCGGATCAGGGTAGACTTGGTGTTATTTTTTTTTTTAATCATATCACGCCACTGATGTGCAGGGGGCTACATAAAAGTGAAAAGATTGGAAAAAAGAAAGCCGGAAACCACATCCTAAACAAGGAACAAGGGATGAACCTCTACACCTGTTCAATAGACATGGGTGGAGTGTGAACCGGGTGATAGTATCTTTGAAAGAAAAATCTTTGTATTTTTTTTCAATTTCAATTTCTGTCGACATTTACTTTTGATTTGTGCTTTATTTTTCTTTAAAAAAAAACGAAAACATTATTTTATCGTTTCTGCAAGTTTTTACTTTCTGTCAAATTTCGTTATTTTTTCTCATCAGTTAAGTGCCATACGTGATACACACTTGGACGATCATGTCTCGAAAGAGACATGACTGACTGGGCAGAAGATTATCCCGCAGTAGGTTGCCATTGCTTTCTGCGGTAGGACTGATTGCCAACTAAGGCCGTAAAAACCCAACCTGTGCTGGTATTTGACCCATAGCTGGAGAGAAGAGACGGATTATTACTGTTTTCAAGGTTATTTGTGCGTAAGTGAATGCAACGAATTCAACTATAATTCGAACTCGGCTCTGCGGTTTCTTGTTCTGAGCCGATATCCACTGCACCACAACCCATATTTTTGCTTATACAAGTTTTCAAATTGTGCAATATTTAAAGAAAAATGACAACTATTTTCTTCAAAGTTTTCATTACATTTCTATAATCAAATAATTGCATTTTTATAATAGAATTATTGCAATTCTATAATAGGTTCAAAAGCATTGCCTTTCCGTTATAATATCACGCACTTATTCTGTTAGTAACGTTTGCCATCATTCCTGATCAAAGACAATACACATCTATTTCTGATTTTCAATAGTAAATTCAATGCATTCTCTGGTAAATGATAATATATTTACATTACACACGCACGCACACACACACACACACACACACACACACACACACACACACACACACACACACATATATATATATATATATATATATATATATATTGTAACAAAGTTATAGAACTCGTAGGTTATTTTACCTGTTGTTCATGCATTTACTTTTATAAAGAGTCTTCTCCTAACCCAAAGCGGCACCCCTAGGACCACAAACGGACGATTAGATCATTCTAAACTCCCAACCCACATTTACTTACATCGTTCTCATTAACAGCGGCGCCACTCCCATCACACTTAGATAGCAGTAAAATAAAAATAAAAAATGTCTACCCTTCCTTAAAAAAAAAACATAAATCCCTATATAAGAACTACCCAGACAAAATGAATAAGGAACCTGTCTTAAACTAAGTTACCTCTCCTAACCCAAAGATATATCTCTAAGGCTACAGTACGGTCGACTAAAATAAGAATAAGCTCCCACCCCACACTCACTTAAACATCCTATCACCATAAATAAACCGTTTTCACCATTTAATTTTCATTTCAACTAATCACCCGATGAGAAGCGCGCATAGCAGCTTCGAAACGCGAAAATTTTTGTGTAGTGATACTATGAATTTATAAACAATTGTAACAACCATTACAATATATATATATATATATATATATATATGACAAAAATATACTTTTTCGGTATGCTATATTTAATAATAAAATAGTTGATATTAGAGATATACCGTATATAAATATAAAAGTGGACACACAGGAAAAATCGAAGCTGCGGCAGTCTATTTGATATTTAAACGCAATTTTCAGGGCATGAGTTGTGTCGGCTATTTATATATGCTGGTGGCAGTAAAACTTTGTTTTCGTGTCTGGATTTTGGGATAAGATCTGATCGTTTATCAAGTCATATTGCGAGTCCAGATTCATTTCATATTTCATTAGTAAGAAAGAAGTTACACTCTTCGATTGCAGAAGAGACGACCACGAGGATCCTTCCTCGATTGCTACAATCTTAACCTCTTCAAATCGAAGGTCAACCATTATCTATCCTACATATCCTCATAATATGCGCTTACGACCTCAGTAACTGTCTGCTTTTATTGGATTTTCGATTTTGTATTGGGTAAAAACTTAGAAAAAAGGCGTCGAGCTTTTTTTAAAGTTGTTAATGCGAGTTGAACGTAACCAGCTTTAGCCAAAATTGAAAAATGATTAAAATAATTTTGTTGTCTGTCGGATTTGTTTACCACAACATAATGGCACGATTACTAAGCCATATAAGAATTTTAAAATTAAAAGAAATATAAATGTTGCCATCGTTTTATGGATATGTTCGGTTCTAATCAAGTTAATAAGCAGACAATGCGGACTGAAAAAAATGTAAAAAAACCTAAACTGAATTGTTTTTAGAGATCGTCTGTCAATCTTCAAAACACAATTCAAAAGTCAGACGATCAAAGATGGCGACGCAAGATGACGCTATGATAGGTCTTCAACTGACGCGTTGCAATCAGGTGAGAATGTTGGTAGGCGTTAAGGTGTTTGGATTTGCTACAAGAATTTAGGGTTGACAGGTGCAGTACAGAAATGAGGTGAGGTGAGAAAGAAAGAAAGAAAGAAGTACAGAGAAAAATTAAGAAAGTAAGATATGAATGTAGAAAGAAAGAAAGAAAGAAAGAAAGAAAGAAAGAAAGAAAGAAAGAAAAAGGAGAAATAAAAACATGTAGCTTATAAATATAGATAGAAGGAAAGAATGAATGAATGAATGAATGAATGAATGAAAGGAAGAAAGAAAAATAAATGAAATAGAGAAAGAAGGAAGAAAGAAAAAAGAACAGAGAAAATTGGGAAAGAAAGACATGAATATACATTGAATGAATGAATGAATGAATGAATGAAAGTAAGAAAGAAGGAAAAAAGGAGAACGGATAAAAATTAAAACAATAAAAGAAAGAAAGAAAAAAGAAAGAAAGAAAGAAAGAAAGAAAGAACGAACGAACGAAAGAAAGAAAGAAAGAAAGAAAGAGAGAAAGAAAGAAAGAAAGAAAGAAAGAAAAAGGACTGAAAAATGTACAGAAAAAAAGGCACAAAAGATGGATATTAAGAAATGAAAAGAGATTTGGAAAAAGAATGAAAAAGATAAAAAGAAAGATGAAAATAGATAAGAATGAAAGTGAGAAGAAAGAAGGACGAAAAAGGAAGAAATTACGTCATAAGTGAACACAGAAAAAATAATAGTAAAAGAAGAGGAAGAAGACGAAAAAGAATAAGAATTGAAGGGTTAGATTTTGTTCTGAAAAATCCTCTGTGAATGAAAATATTCAAGAAAATATGTCCACTTTCAAATGTGCTTGACATTTCCAATATGTCGTAATTATAACAGACAACATTCCATTGTTTCGGCGTGGCAACAATTCTATGAATTTTACAGAATTTTTCAAATATTACATGATGAAGGCCGCTGGATAAAGTTCAAGAAACATCAGATTGTAACTAAAAAGTATATTAATAGAAACTAGATACAGTTTACAAAAACAAATACTTTCAAGAATTAAGTGAAATTATCTTACACAATTATTAGTCTACTATTTGTCCATGTATTGACTACTAGCATTATAGCCCGGCGTTTCTTGGGTGTAATGAAAGTTTTAAAACTAATCCATGGTCCTGGAGCTCAGACTCAGCCTAAAGAAAATTTGTGTGAATTTTGGTGAGAATTGGATAAAAATTGTGGATTTGTATAAAGGACATACAGACAGAAAAACAAACAGATAAACAGACACACACACACAAACATCTTGCCTTATATATATATATATTACCGATTTTCTGCACTATTGTAAGAACTGCAACCTTGAAACTTCTGAATATCGTTTCTTATGTCTTTGTCTATGAGTGTATCAAATTTGATTAAAATTGGACCACTCCTTCTATAACCCGATTTTTCGATTATCGATATTTATCGGGAGTACCTCGACACAAAACCTAGCTAAGAACACTCGCAGACGCTTATAGTACAACTGTGTAAATTTTCAAGAAAATCGGTTCAGCCGTTTCGGAGTCTATAGATAACGGACACACACACACACACACACACACACACACACAATGTTCCATTTATAAATTAGTTTAGATTTTGGTGCTTCTTCTAATATCAAGTCATGAATCTCAATTTCCGCCCCTTTTTTATGTCTAGACGACATATTTTAAATAATTTTTCTTTCTTAATTCCCACTCGCCTTTTTTTTTTAAACTTGCCGTGTATGGATATTTTTTTCGGCTCTTTCCGATATGCAAATTTTTGTAACATATTTAAATTAATAAATTTTGTTTTCGGTCGTTGCTAATGAAGCGAGAATTTTCTCACTGAAAATTCAACGAAATTTAAATTTCGGAATTTAATTATATATATATATATATATATATATATATATATATATATATATATATATATATATATTTAAAGAAAGAATAAATCTAAGTAAGAGCGAACAAACCTACCTAGGTTTCACCCAACGGCTCGTCAGGGTAAGATGGCCCTGACGAGCCTTTGGGTGAAACCTAGGTAGGTTTGTTGGCTCTTGCTTAGATTTATTCTTTCTTTGTTGCTCTAGTTTCGTATTGAGCACTTTAGTGTTAGGGTTTCGTCTTGGGTTTTTTTCTTTCCTACGAGTATTTGACGAATTCTCATGTACTTCATTTGATTCTTTTTTTTTTACTTCCCCTCCTTTTCCCCCCCGAGTTTGTCCTCGGTGGGGTTTTCAAGACGATCTAAAATAGTATAACAATTAATTGTATTATCATTATTATTTTTGTTACTATTACTATTGTTATTATATATATATATATATATATATGTTTGTTACTTTAACTGAGCAGGTTCATACCGACCTAGAAGTTTGTGAGGTTACCGTCATGAAGTTCTCATTCGTCGTGACAAAATCCATTTGATTATCAACGCTCTATCTCCACCCCAATATCAAGTACTTTACGGTAAAAAAAAAACCTGCTTGCTAAAATAGATTTTATCAGTAAAACCACTGAAAAAGTAACAACTTTGGCGCTAAACATTATCACAACTCAGCACTATATATATATATATATATATATATATATATATATATATATTAATCGTTTCACCCCAAGCAAGGCGGTAACGCCACTGATGCGCAGGGGCCTATATAAGAGTAAAAGATTAGATAGGAGGAGAGCAAAGAGAAAAACGAACCAGTTACAGGGTGTGTCAGAGAAAAGAGCAAGAGAAGGATGGGAATACAGGTGTGAAGACAGTTGCGAAGGTAGAGAGAAAAGAAAAGATATACAGGGTGATGTAGAAAGAAGTAGAGTCAAGTGGTTAAGAGATGGGTAGTGACATTGCATTTAAATTCCTGGTGGTTGTAGCCGTCTTGATAGCAAGAATATGGAAGAGTGTTCCACAAGCGGGAAGTGCGAGAAAAAAGGTGATAGAATAGAATTGTCGTCTGCATTTGGTTGATCTAATTGTGAATGGGTGGGACCCAGCTGCCATCCTGGTTGCACGAGTAAACTCCCGTGGTAGGGACACCAGTGACTTAAATTTGTCGGAGCAGAAGTCATAAAAATATCTATAGAACAAACAGAGGGAAGCCACATCCCGTCGGTGAGAAAGCGGCTGGAGTCGATCCACCAAGTCGGTACCTATCACATCACTGATTGTCCTTTGGAGCCTGTCAAGAACATTGAGATGAACAGCAGGGGCACCTGACCATATATGACAGAAGTATTCCATGCACGGACGGATGGTTGATTTGTATATGTGCAGGATGGATTCAGGCAGAAAAAACATCCTGGCCCGACACAGTGACCTGACCTTTCTAGCAGTGGATTTAACTAGTGACTCAATGTAATGGTTCCACTTGAGATCGGAAGAGAGGGTAAGGCCGATGAGGCGCAGTGTATTGCTCTCAGGGAGACTCGCTTGGTCCATGCTTATGGGAGACAGGAGAGGTGGCCTGTGATGATTGACAGACAGCAGCTTCGTCTTAGACGCATTAAAATTTACAAGCCACTTCTTACCCCAATCCACCACTGAGTGAAGGTCCTTCTCGAGATCAGCAGCGAGGTTATGTTTGTCCTCCTCGCCAGATTTCTTACTGATGAGGGGGTAGATGGTGGTGTCATCTGCGTAGATGCCTACTTGGTACTTGATCACGTCTGGGAGATCATTTACGAAAATAAGGAAGAGCGTCGGGCCTAGGATAGAGTCCTGAGGGACACCAGCGTTTGTGCAGTAGAATGTGGAAGCATGCCCATTCAAGACTACTTTTATTATGCGATAAGGTAGGAAAGATTTAATAAGATCAAGAAGGCGTCCGGTGATGCCATAACCCCGTAGCTTGCGTAGAAGGCCAGCGTGCCAAACGCCATCAAAAGCCTTGAAGATGTCCAGGGCAACAACACGAGCCTCGCCGGGCTTATCAGGGGCCTGATATATGTACTCCGTAATGGTCGTTAGCATATCGACTATGGACCTGGCGAAGCGGAAGCCGTACTGCCTGTTTGAGAATAGTTTATGGGCAGTAATATTTCAGCATTAATAATGGCCTCGAACACTTTCCCGAAAATCGGTAGGAAGCTGGTAGGGCGATAGTTGGATGTGACCGAGGCTTCCTCCGAGTTCTTAAATATAGGAACCACAGAAGAGCACTTAGACGACTTACATGTCACTTATCAAACCAAAGTGGAATCAAAAAACAGTTATTAACCCATAATTTACAAGAAACCTTAAAGATAATTCTGATCGAAAACGCAAGAATTGTATATAAATCACATGCCAAAAATATCTCATTATTAGAGGGGCACTCTATATCAAGTATTTCTCTCCTACCATTAACCATACATTATTTAATAGTGAATATATATATATATATATATATATATATATATATATATATATATATATATATATATATATATATGAATTAGAGCCCTCTAGCTATTGGGCGCGTATAAAGATAACACACACGCTAAAAAGTCTGCCTTCTTCAACCGAACGCCCATAGCCCAGGGGTAGAATCGCCGACTGACGCCAATTCGGTCTGGTCTCAATCCTGGGTTAAAAAGCAATCGGAGTCTAACCGTACTGATGAGCTGTGATACAGCGAAACAGATCTGTCTGCGGATGACAATATATATATATATATATATATATATGAGGAGGAGGACCATGGTGAAATTTAATTTTAAAATACAGTATTTTTCTTTCTTTTTGCGTGAGTGTGTAGAACTAAAATCGGAGTCGATTAGTAAACATTTGCAATTTTCTAAAGTGTGACCCGGTTGATTGAAGTGAACTGCTATGGGAGAATATTGGTTGTTCTGGCGTATGCTAAGTTTATGATTACTGAAACTAAAATTATTCAAAGTTAAATACACACAGGCTAGGGTTAAATAGGGACTTAGGTGTTTCGAATCTTTATAAATATTTCAATATTTTAATCGTTTTTAGATACAATTAAAAACTTTTCTCTAAAACAAATTTTATAAGTATTATTAAAGATCGGTTTACGTTTACAAATATTTAAAAAAATCTGTCGCTTTCTGCGTCACGTCTCGGACGAATGCTCTCGCAAAAACGTTTCTAAATTTTAAAATCATTTATTTCTGATGAAAGGCCGAGGACGGTCTGAAATATCAAATATAATAATAGAAATAAATAAATACTGTCAAAAAAATACATTTTTAAACTTACAACTTTTTTAGTAGTTTTTCCTCTGTATATATATATTTTAGTTCTACACAAACACGCAGAAAGAAAGAAAAATACTGGATTTCAAAATTAAATACACACATGCTAGGGTTAAATAGGGACTTAGGTGTTTTGAATCTTTACAAATATTTCAATAGTTAAACTTTTTTTGATACAATTAAAAAAATTTTTCCCTAAAACAAAATTTATAAGTATTATTAAAGATAGGTTTACGTTTACAAATATTTTTAAAAAAATGCGTCACGTGATGTAAACAAACTCTCTCCACAGACGCTCTCACGAAATACGTTTCTAATTTAAATTTTAAAATCATCTCTTTCTGATGAAGGACCGAGGACGGTCTGAAATATAAATATAATAATAGAAATACTAGAAATACTATAAAAAAAATACATTTTTAAACTTACTTTTTAATAGTTTTTTTCTATACATATTAAGACAGTATACGTGGATCATCACTATGTTATATATATATATATATATATATATATATATATATATATATCCTAGGTACGAATTTACACGAGATACTAGATTAGCAACTAGGTCCCACCCTTTTACAGTGAAACAGATAAGATGTAACCGTAATTTCTACTCCAACAGCTTCTTTTCTTGCGCTTCCCGCCTGTGGAATTCCCTTCCACATGTCTGCTTCCCTGACAGCTACAATCTCCAGGAGTTTAAATGTAAGGCCAATAGACACCTCCTATCACACTAACTTGCATCTATTCTCTCAAACATTCTCACCATCTACCCAACCCTCATTCTCAGTATCCTTACTCGTCTATCACCCTCCTTCTGACATTTCCTATATCTAACCATCCTTTCTCACCACTTTCCCCTCTATGTAACCCCCTGCGCAATAGTGGCAGTGGAATGCCTTGCTCGGGGTGAAACGATAAAAAAAAAAACTACAAAGGCCCAAGTTCTTACAAAGTGTGAGAGAAAGGACTTTCCTCTTAATAATGATTTTCTTTTTCCCATATTATTTCACAATCGGTAACCCAAGTTTTTCCCTTGTTCGGGGTGAAACTAATAAAAATAATTAAACGAATTATTTTATAACTTTGAAACACAAGTTTTAAATTCTCTTAACGAATTAATCGCTTCAACTCCTGCCTAACGAATAATGTTATAAGGTTCAAATTCACTTAACGAATTATTCGCTTCACCTCTCGCCTAACGAATAATGTTATAAGTTTCAACTCGTCTTACGAATTATTTTATTAGCTTCAAACTCACAATTTAAGACTTCGAAATTTGGGATATTAAAAACAAATGAAGCGATTTTCTTCTTTACTGGGCAGACAGGCCCATCGTTTAGCAAATAAACTTTTAGATTCAAATATTCGTATTTAAATCCTACACCGATAAAACATGAAGTGGCCGATCATTTGAGACACCGAGTATTAATATTCAAAGCTAGATCTATTCTGTAAAATACAAAATAAATAAACAATCTTTTGTCACCATAAAGTCGTAGTTTTTGTTTTTAATACATTTTCATTCAAGGCAAGGCCCAAGAGCCATTCCATGTAGAGGGTTAGTGAATGAAGTTGTATGAATGTAAGAGATGAAAGTGAACATTGTTAGGATATACAGGATTGATCATTGATTGTAATGATAAGGAAGCATTATCTCGGGAGTCTGTTCCCCATAGTAGTGGTTCTAAATTATTATGATTCTCTCGTCAACAATCACCAAAATGTCGCGTTCCCTCTTTGGAAATTATAACAAATATTCACATTTTTAGACAGAGGTGATATTAGAAAAAGAAGTAAAGAAGTAAAGAAAGAAAGAAAGAAAGAAAGAAAGAAAGAAAGAAAGAAAGAAAGAAAGAAAGAAAGAAAATGTAAATAAGAAAGAAAAAGGAAATAAGAAAGAAACAAAGAAACAAACAAAGAAAGAAAGAAAGAAAGAAAAAGGAAAGGAAACAAGAAAGAAAGAAAAAGGAAATAAGAAAGAAAGAAAGAAAGAAAGAAAGAAGAACAGAAGAAAGAAACAAACAAACAAAGAAAAGGAAAGGAAACAAGAAAGAAAGAAAGAAAGAAAGAAAGAAAGAAAGAAAGAAAAAGTAAATAAGAAAGAAAAAGAAAATAAGAAAGAAAGAAAGAAGAACAGAAGAAAGAAAATGTAAATAAGAACGAAAAAGAAAGAAAGAAAGAAAGAAAGAAAGAAAGAAAAAGCAATTAAGCCAAAGAAAACCGGAGAGGCAAATTAAATGAAAAAGAAAGAAACGTTTGGAGAAAGAAAGAAAGAAAGAAAGAAAGAAAGAAAGAAACAAACAAACAAACAAACAAACAAACAAACAAACAAACAAACAGCTACTGAACCAAAGAAGACCGGAGATGCAAATTACAAAAAAAGAAAATTTTTATGTAGAAATAAATAAGATGACAGGGAAGGGGTGAAAAAATCGCGACAGATAGTGAAAAAAACAAAAAACAAAATTACAACAAAAAGATAAAATAAATAAATACAAACAATAAAAAAAGAAAAACATTTTCAGAGAAAAGAAAGAAAAAGAACTAAATAAGGAAAGAAAGAAGAAAGATAAAAGAATATAGCTCAAAGGGATAAATAAAAAAATTAAACATAAATAAATCAAAATTACGAAGGAGGTAAGGGAAAAAGGGATCAAGAAATGCGGCAGTCAAACGTTTTACCCTCACATCAATCCCAACATCTGTTCGCTCCTTTCTTTCCGCCATTTTATTTCAGGTTTTTATTCCTTCCCTTCGTTCCAAATAATGTCAACCGCTCTGTTCTCGTCTTCGTATGATCTCACGGGTAATCTCGCATTGCTGTCAGCGTTGTGTTTCTCTTTTCATCAAAAACGTTTGTGACGCCATAATGCTTCGTTCCAGACGACAACAAAAACATATGCTCACGCCTAAAAACCACATGCAAATCACAAGGCCAAGTATTTCTTGACTAAAATAAGTTTAATATCACAAAAATACGTGCAAATATGGGATACCCATTGACAATCGAACTCACTAGCAACTCATTCAATCGTACGACAGTGATACGATATACGACAGTGATACGATATACGACAGTGATACGATATACGACAGTGATACGATATACATGTACAGAGTATGCGCGTGGGCGCACACATGCACATACAGACACACACACATTTATGCATACATATCTATCTAATCTAAACTTATTTATAAATGGAACTTTGTCTCTGTCTGTGTCTGTGTGTGTGTCCGTTATCTAGAGACTCCGAAACGGCTGAACCGAATTTCTTGAAAATTTACAAAATTGCGAGCGTTTTTAGCTAGGTTTTGTGTCGAGGTACCCTCGATAAATATCGAAAATCGATAATCGAAAAAATGGGATTATAGAAGGAGTGGTCCGATTTTAATCAAATTTGATACACTCATAGACAAAGACATAAGAAACGATATTCAGAAGTTTCAAGGTTGCATTTCTTACAACAGTGCAGAAAATTTGATATCAATACTAGGAAATCAAAATTTGACTTACATCCATTCATTTTTCTTTCAGTCTACGGTTTCGATTTAACTGGAAACAACTATTGCTTTTTAGTCTTTCGTGCCAACGTCAAAAGAGTTTGAGCTCCAGGGCTATGGATTAGTTTTAAAGCTTTCATTATACCCGAGTAACGCCGGGCTATACTGCTAGTATATATATATATATATATATATATATATATATATATATATATATATTCTAGGTGCGATTGGTAAATTGTTGGTTGCAATTATTTTATTATTTCAAATATTCTTTGGCTGAGTCTGAGCTCCAGGACCATGGATTTTTTAAAGCTTTCATTACACCCGAGTAACGCCGGGCTATACTGCTAGTACATATATATATTGATTTACTAAGCCAACTCACAAGGGAGTGGTAAAGTCTGGAGATACCCAACTTGAGTTTGGGTGAAAATATAAATTCCAGTCAAATGGATTTTATATGGTGATTTGCTGAGCGTAGCTTAGATGTGGCACAAGGCGAAAGTATGGGGGACCCAGTCAGTATCGAATTCACTACTCAATTGTAATGATTCTGGCAAGACCAGCTTGTTATCCATTACACCATGTCGAGGTTCCTAACGGATTATATAATGATTTACTAAGTGAAAATGTGGAGCACTTAGTGAGGATCGTATTGTCAGTTAAGCGCCATACATGATACACGCTTGGGTGATCATGTCTCGAAACAGACATGACTGACTGGGCAGAAGATTATCCCACAATAGGTTGCCATTACTTTCTTGCCAGCCAAGGCTATAGAACCCAATCTGTCCTATTATTTGACTCATAGCTAGAGGGGGAAGAGATTTACTACATTATTAAATAGTAATTAGTGGGGGATCAGTTTATTACTTTATAACAAT
>JBBBDQ010002309.1:300000-320000 GCA_037127315.1 Ascarosepion bandense | reverse complement strand
TGGTAGAGGTTTACTGTCGAAATCTTAATATGTATCATGAATTTAATAGGAGGTAGAAGAAAATAAAAAAATCTGATGATAAGAATGTTAGTGTTGTGGGATCTCCCCTTTGTATATGATAATGGACTCGACTGAGTATACATATACGTCAGCCATAGAGAGAACAGCAGTTGAGAGTTGAGAGGAATCGTAGAGATCCGTGCGAGTAATCGGAGAGTACCGGAACTGATACGTAAGTTACCGAGAGATACCGAAGTTACCCAGAGACTACCGCATCAGAAGTCAGACTAGCTCTGAGCTCCACTCAGCTAGAATAATATACACGGATATACTATTTCCAACAATTTCACTTCAAGACTTGTATATATGTATTTATTAAATTTTTTTTTAATCATATCACCCCGAGCAAGGCGGTAACGCCACTGGTGTGCAGGGGTTACGTAAGAGTGAATAGATTGGAAAAGAGAAAGCCGGAAACCACGTCCTAAATAGGGAACAAGGGATGAGCCTCTACACCTGTACAATAGACGTGGGTGGAGTGTGAACCTAGCGATAGTTTAGTCTAATAGTAATCCTTGATTTACTAACCTGCGTTCAAGTTTGTACATTACCTTCATTATAACCTACTTTTCTATCTCAATATCTGCTTTTGTTGTTCATTATTTTGTGCGGTTCCTCATCCGGAATCTACAACAGTTAGAAAATAATGAAAATGGAGAGATCAAAAATGAAGTGTTCAGGAAAGCACTCACGCTGGAGTCTAATCTGCAAAGTGTCAGTTTGTTTTTTAAAGATGTCCAAATGGAACGTCTAATATTTGTAACCAAGAAGTAGCATAGCGTGTCTGAAATCTAAAGGTCTGAACTGGTAGAAGTGAAAAATGGTGAGATTATTTGAACATTTGTCAAGAAAATAGCGATAGTGTGTGAAGTTCTAATAGTTCAGGCCTTTCCAGCTACTGGAAGCTGAATCATTCTCGTTTCTTCCTGTCGCACTCTATCGCTATTTTCATGACAAATGTTCAAATAATCTCTCCATTGGGAGGCACTATCCTATGGGTAAAGGAGCTTGGATTAGTTCCACCACGGAATTCGTGAGGATCGGCGTACTTCATCGAGTTTAATTCGTTACCTCTTCGTCAACAGGGCCCGTGGTACAGTTGGTATGACATCTGCTTAATACTCCAAGACTCTCTGGGTTCGATTCCTGGTAGTGGATGCGCACTGCTCATGAGTCCAGTGATTTCTGCATTCTGTTGAGGCCGAATATAAAGCTCGATGATTAAACTTAATAATTGTTCAAATCCTCCTATTACTTCTTGAAATATATATATATATATATATATATATATATATATATATAAAATCTATGCAAGAGCCAACAATCCTACCTAGGTTTCAGCCTAGTAGAAGCGTTAATCATGTTTTCAACTATTATATTCAGTCAGTCAGTTATGTGCCATACGTGATACATGCTTTGGACGATCATGTCTCGAAAGAGACATGACTGAATGAGAAGAAGATTATCCTGCAATAGGTTGGCATTACTTTCTGCGGTAGACTGGTTGCCAGCCAAGGCTAAAGAACCCAATCTGTCTTGTTATTTAACCCATAACTGAAGGGAAGAGGCGGATTAATACCTTTCCTTAGGGTATTTGTGCGTAAGTGAATGCAAGGTGTTTAACTGGAATTTGAACTCGGCTCTCCGATTTCTCGTTCCGAGTCGATATCCACTGCGCCACAACGCACATCTTAGATATCAGGTAGATGGCGTAAAAATTCAAATGCAATAATAATAAATGCTATGTCTGAAACTCTTATTAATATTCAATAAGCTCACGTTAATTTGCTTGGAAAGACATTTCTTACTGTGAGGAGGACTTGCCATGAGCCCCCGGCAAGTATTACGCCTATAATTAAAGTATATTCTCTGTTTTGTTTTCTTCTCTCTGTAAATAAGGAAAAAGAGAAAGACGGAATTAGTTTTGGTAATTATTGCATGAATAATGTTATTTGCGAGGAAGATGTCCGTGTTAACAATGATAACGTGTGTCGTAATCTATGTCCGTTCCGTAAAACCTAATAATATTAAGGACAATGATAATTTTGTTGCATATGCATTTTTTTCCAGGCCCGACTCTCTATTTCATCCACGAGCCTAGCACCCACAAAATGAACAGCATGAATAGGATTGCGCACTTACAATTGCGAGAAAGTATCTTCTTAAAAATAACTCAATTCTCATTCCAAATCCTCAAATAGAAAATGCAGTGTGTATCCATGTCGAATAAAACTGTTCGAAGTTGTGGCGAAAATGTCCGAAGTTCGAACATAATACCCGACAACTGATGTCAGTTTTTTTAATCAAATTCGTTTCCTCGCAAATACAACTATTACTGTTTATGAGTTACGCCCCTTCAATTTCATCACCCTGAATTTTGATATTTTTCTAATTTAGAATTTTAATTGAATTTTTTTTTTATCTCCATGTAATTTTTGTCTATTTAAATTTTACTCTTGATAAATTAAAATATAATACCTTAACATTATAAGATTGAATCCCCATGAACATCAAGTTAACTTAAATTAAAATCTCTTAAACGGTCAGTTCGTAATATTCACCTGATGATTGCGTAACGCATGAAACTACGAGTTAGGTTAATATATATATATATATATATATATATATATATATATATATATATATATATATATATTCATAAATCATAACATGGATATGTTACAATATCACTACAAAAGTAGCCATTTTGTCGTGATATTGTAACATATCCATGTTATAATTTATGAATAAATAATATTATTAGCTCTACTTTTGTATTGAGCACTTTTTTAAAAATAGTGTTTCTTTGGACAAGGAATATTATTCCAACAATACTTATATATATATATATATATATATATATATATATATATATATATATATATATATATATGTTCAGAGATGTTACAAGGACGTTAACATAAAAACATGAAGAAGGCACATGTGAGCCGAAAGCTTAGAACCAACTTAATAAAAACATTATCCAAATGTTGGAGAATTTTTGTCTTTATTTTCACCTGAAATTAAAGCCAAAATACGATGTTTAGAACGGCTCATGATTAATCATAATAGACATTCATCGTCTCTTATATTTAACAGTATTTGTTTATAAAATTATCTGCAGCCTGGAAGGGAGTTTCACAGGCGGGAAGTGCGAGAAAAGAAGCTAATGAAGTAGAAGTGTTGCTTGCATTTAGTTGATCTAACTGTAAATGGTTGGAACTTTGTTGCCAGTCTAGTTTGCACGAATAAATTCGTCAGAGAAAAGGCCATGAAAATATTTGTAGAAGAGACAGAGGGCAGCCACATCCTGTCGGTGAGAAAGTGACTGGGGTCGAGCCGCCAAGTCGGAACTAATCACATTACAGATTCTCCTTTGGAGCCTGTCGAGAACACTGAGATGAACAGCAGGGGCGTCTGACCATATATGACTGCAGTATTCCATGCCCGGATATGAAAAGTTCTTAAAGAGTTGTCATTCAAGCCGATTTTCATGTCGTTATTTGATAAAAAAAAATGACTGAGTTCATAAATTCGTCCTGAAATGTCCTAATCTTTTAACTTGTGAAAAAGACTGGCATCCTAGACCCTGTGTCACTTTTAGTTTAACTCGTGTTTTTTTTTTTTTTTTTTTTTCGAAATACAGTCCTGTGCAAAAGTATTAGGACAAGAACTATTTTATCCTTTATGAAGCATATTGAGAGAAAATAAACAATTTATTTGATTTACTCAACAAATGATTTAACAAGAAAAAAAATACTTGTTACGAAATAAATTTAATATTTAGTATAATAGCCTTTTGCTTTGATCACAGCCTTCATTCTATCAGGCATTGACATCACAAGCTTCTTCAATGTATCTAATGGTATCTCCTGCCAAGCAGCTTGTATTTGTTTCCAAAGTGTGTCTTGCGAAGTAACATTAGATTTATCAATTTTTTATCCAAAATATCCCATAGATGTTCAATAGGATTGAGATCAGGGCTTTGTGGGGGCCAATTCAAATTCCGAAACTTTCCTTCCTCTTTAGATAAATAATCAATATTTATCAGCAATTTACTTGGCTTTTTACCCTGTATTTGAATTTCAGTGAGGTTTTTAGGAAAATCACCCCTGTCCTAAAACTTTTGCACACTACCGGTTGTGTGCAAAAGTGTTAGGACAGGGGTGATTTTAAACTTTATTTTGATGCCTCATGAAAGATAAAATAGTTCTTTTTTTTTCTAATACTTTTGCACAGTACTGTATATATACTGGGTGCGATTGGTAAATTGTCGCAATCATTTTGACGCCTCATGAAAGATAAAATAGTTCTTTTTTTTTCTAATACTTTTGCACAGTACTGTATATATACTGGGTGCGATTGGTAAATTGTCGCAATTATTTTGATGCCTCATAAAAGATAAAATAGTTCTTGTCCTAATACTTTTGCACAGTACTGTATATATACTAGGTGCGATTGGTAAATTGTCTCAATTATTTTGATGCCTCATAAAAGATAAAATAGTTCTTGTCCTAATACTTTTACACAGTACTGTATATATACTAGGTGCGATTAGTAAATTGTCGCAATTATTTTGATGCCTCATAAAAGATAAAATAGTTCTTGTCCTAATACTTTTACACAGTACTGTATATATACTAGGTGCGATTGGTAAATTGTCGCAATCATTTTGATGCCTCATGAAATATAAAATAGTTCTTTTTTTTTCTAATACTTTTGCACAGTACTGTACATCTGTGACTAAAAAAGTGACAAATTATAATAATCGGGCGCGCGTATTTAGATTAATTTTTTTCCTCAAGTTGGACATACAGCGTTTTTATTTCACCTTCTTGAAACCCTACATTTTATGCCGTAGAGTGTAATAACTGCAGTAATATGGAACCCAGAAAAGGGGGGAGAAAAAACACGCCCGCCAATATCAGCATCGAAGGCGAGGGATGGTTGGTTGGGAGAGGCTTCGAAAGCGGGTGATATTATCAAGAGCAAGAATCGGCCAACGGGGGTATTTGTTGTGATTATTGATGTTATTTGCGAATGGCGACAGTTTAAGTCACAACGCCACCCCACCCAACCAACCGCTCAGTTCAACGTTCCTCTCCTTAAAATAAAACTCTATAACTACCTCTTCTCTAACACGACGCCCCTAACACGCACAACGCGCGTGTTATGCCTCCCGGTTATAGACATGAGGAGGTGAAAAGTGCATTGATGTCTCTGGTGTGCTCTAGAGAATAGGAATTGCCTATTCATGTCTCGCCGAGGAACTCACTAGTATTTTGTGGAATCAGGCTTTACTAGGTGCTCCAGCATAAAGGCCTTGTGCCAAACTAAGCCTAGAAATATAGTGTCGCCTGTATTAGCAGCTGAAATAATTACTCCATTCCCAACGTTAACAAAGAACACTGTTCGAACTGAGATAAAAGTTTTATATTTTTAAAGATAAACTAGAAAAAGTATACTAAATTTAGCACATATCAGTCAGTTAAGTGCCATACGTGATACACGATTTGGGCGATCATGTCTCGAAAGTGACATGACTGACTGGGCAGAAGATTATCTCGCAGTAGATTTCCATTACATTCTGCGGTAGACTGATTGCCAGCCAAGGCTATAGACCCAATCTGTACTATTATTTGACTCTTAGCTAGAGGGGGAAGAGATATATTATATTATTAAGTAGTAATTAGTAGGGTATCAGTTTATTAATTCAAAACAATATAAAACTGATCCCCCACTTTATGCCCAGTAGAATCCTTAATCATGTTTTCGAATATTATATACAGTCAGTCAGTTAAATGCCATACGGGATACACGCTTGGGCGATCATGTCTCGAAAGCAACATGACTGACTGGGCAGAAAATTATCCCGCAGTAGGTTGCCATTGCTTTCTGCGGTAGACTGGTTGCCAGCCAAGGCTATAGAACCCAATCTGTCTTGTTATTTTACCCATAACTGGAGGGAAAAGACGGATAAATATCTTTTTCCAAGGGTATTTGCGCGTAAGTGAATGCAAAGAATTCAACTGGAATTCGAACTCTGCTCCCCGATTTCTCGTTCCGAGCCGATATCCACTGCACCACAACCTCGATAATTAATTTATTTTTTTAAAATTTAGTTTACAATACCGTAGAATCGTATAAAGTATATATGGGGAATACATTTACAAAAAAAAAAATTCATTTTAGAAAAATTACATTTTTTTAGGTGATATTCATTTTTATATTCCCTGTATAAATGTTGTCCCTCAGAGTTTGAGTTTGTTTTTTTTTTTCCTTTTTTTAGATAGCCGCTTAGGGAGTAATCAGGGATTTTCAGATCCGACCACAGACCGGCTGCAGTCACTCTCTCACCGGCGCGACATGGCTTCCCTGTGTCTCTTCTATAAATACTTTCACGGCTTCTGCTCCGATGAACTTAGATCACTTGCACGAGATACTAGATTAGCAACTAGATCCCACCCTTTTACAGTGAAACCGATAAAATGCAACCGCAACTTCTACTCCAACAGTTTCTTTCCTCGCACTTCCCGACTGTGGAATTCCCTTCCAAACGATTGCTTCCCCGATGGCTACAATCTCCAGGAGTTTAAATGTAAGGTCAATAGACACCTCCTAACACACTAACCTGCTCCCATTCTATCAAACACTCTTCCCATCTGCCCAACCCTCATCCTCGGTATCCTTACTCATCTGTCACCTTCCTCCTGACATTCCCTATGTCTAACCACTCCTTCTCTTTACCTTCCCCTATGTAGCCCCATGCGCAATAGTGGCAGTGGAACGCCTTGCTTGGGGTGAAATGATTAAAACAACAAAAAAAGTTGGGGCAAGTTTATGCTGCAACCTTGAGAAACTATTCTTTTTCCCCAAATTTGCTCGAAAGCTTGATTTTAAACCTTTACGTTTCAGCTGTGGCCCCATCTTGCTGAGAAGGTTTATGCTTTTAAGAATTCATTGGAATAACGTCCGGGAGAGCCAAATCTGTTGAAACCGTCTTCGAGATAATGTGCTGTGATAGTCTCTCTTACTAAGCCAACTACTCTTTTGTTCCTAAGCGAATGTCGTCTGATAATTTAGGGAACGTTATTTACCGAACTTTTACTAACAAAACTTGAACAAAGTCTCCCACATCGTAATGTTGGTAATATGTATATCATGTTCGAAATATGGATCCTTAGTTTGAAAAAAAAATATATATATACACCTGTTCGTTATTTAAGCGTATATTTTTGCAAGATTAATTTGCAAAGCCTTCTTTGTAAAATATGTGAGGCATACACCCTCACCAACTCTAAAAATACAATAAACATTAAATAGACAAACTTTGTTATTGAAAGTCAACAAAAACAAACACACACACGAACGCACAGATGTTCTTCTAAAGAGCAAACTTCGACTTTTCAATCATTGTGCGTTCATGGGTCTGACGTCATACATGACCTCGAAAAGTTGAACCGTCCGACCTTCACCCTTCTTACCTAGAATCCTCCACCTCATGGCACGCTATGTGTCATCTTGTGTCATTGTCTTTTCTTTCTGTTCGTCCGGAAATTAAAATCTTAATAACGGTTTGAGTCAGCAAAACTCAACAAAAACGAGAAAAGGCAAGGAAACAAAGCAGAAAAGAAGAGCTTGCAGTTTCCCGCCAATTTGTTTAGCTTTCTGAAACGGGGAGTTCGCCCAACTTTTACTTTCATTTTCGCGTGCGCTTTTTGAACACACACACACACACACACACACACACACACACACACACACATATATATATATATATAAACTTATTTATAAATGAGATTTTGTCTGTCTGTGTGTCTGTGTGTATTTCTGTGTCTGTGTCTCTGTGTGTCCGTTACCTATAGACTCCGAAACGGCTGAACCGATTTTCATGAAAATTTACACAGTTGTACTATAAGCGTCTGTGAGTGTTCTTAGCTAGGTTTTGTGTAGAGGTACACTCGATAAATATCGAAAATCGATAATCGAAAAAATCGGGTTATAGAAGGAGTGGTCCGATTTTAATCAAATTTGATACACTCATAGACAAAGACATAAAAAACGATATTCAGAAGTTTCAAGGTTGCACTTCTTACAATAGTGCAGAAAATCGAAAATATAAATAAATATATATATAAACGGCAAGATGTTTGTGTATGTGTATGTTTATCTGCCTGTATGTCTGTATTTTTTTCAGCCCTTTTATTTAAGTTTTTGCTTTGGGTTTGGCTCTAAGTAGGTATATTTGTAGTTCTTAGTCTCAGCCATGATACCATTTACTCAGATGACTTATTTAGCCCTCAATATTCAGTTTACGACAAAAAAAAACTTATTTGATCTCGATACCAGGAAATCAAAATTTGACTTACATTCATTCATTTTTCTTCCTGTCTACAGTTTCACTTTAATTGAAAACAACTATTGCTTTTTAGTCTTTCGTGCCAACGTCCAAAGAGTCTGAGCTCCAGGATCATGGATTAGTTCTAAAGCTTTCATTACACCCGAGCAACGCCGGGCTATATTACTAGTTTTTAATAACTTGGACAGCGACTAGGTCTGTAGACTGCTGGTTCTTTAAAACATCTGATTTTCCTAACAATCCCACGTTTAATAACATTACTAGTGGCATACATGATACACGCTTAGTCATTGAAAGAGATATGACTAACTGGGCAGAAGATTATCCCGCAGTAAGTTGTCACTGCTTTCTGCGGTAGACTGGTTGCCAGCCAAGGCTATAAAACCGAATCTGTCTTATTATTTGACTCATAGCTCGACGGGGAAGAGATGTATTATATTATTAAGTATTAATTAGTTGGGGATCAGTTTATTTCTTCATAACAATATAAAACTGATCCCCCACTTTATGCTTAGTAGAAGCCTTAATCATGTTTTCAACAATTATATTCAGTCAGTTAAGTGCCATACGTGATACACGCTTGGGCGATCATGTCTTGACTGAGCAGAAGACTATCCCGCAGTAGGTTGCCATTACTTTTTGCAGTAGACTGGTTGCTAGCCAAGGCTATAGAACCTAATCTATCCTGTTATTTAGCCCATAACTGGAGGGAAGAGACGGATTAATATATTTCCCAAGGGTATTTGCTCATAAGTGAATGCAATGGGTTCAACTGGAATTCGAACTCGGCTCCTCGATTTCTCGTTCAGAGTCGATATCCACTGCACCACAACGCACATCCGCTGCAGAGAGTATATCCTTTTAATTTACTTTCTCGAATATTCAGTCCAGTAAACATTAACTTATTATATACTGTTTAATAAATAAACGACATATCTACTTAAATATGTGCATCCTCTGCAAATAACATCTTAAATATGTGCGTCCTCTGTAAATAACATCTTAAATATGTGCATCCGCTGCAAATAACATCTTAAATATGTGCATCCTCTGTAAATAACATCTTAAATATGTGCATCCTCTGCAAATAACATCTTAAATACGTGCATCGTCTGTAAATAACATCTTAAATATGTGCATCCTCTGCAAATAACATCTTAAATATGTGCATCCTCTGTAAATAACATCTTAAATATGTGCATCCTCTGTAAATAACATCTTAAATATGTGCATCCTCTGTACATAACATCTTAAATATGTGCATCCTCTGCAAATAACATTTTAAATATGTGCATCCTCTGCAAATAATTTTTTATTTTTTATTTTTTATTTTTTTGCTGGAGATAAGAAGTGTAAAACTTTTTCATAATTTTTCTTTCTTCACTGGTCATTTTAAGGATTTTTTCTGATGTTGGTATGTTAATACCCTGTACAAAACTGTGTTTCTTGTCATAAATCAATTTCCTATATCGGCCATACTACGACTTCTTTGTGTATACGCCTTACACGTCTCCTATCTAATAATATTGCAATAAAAAATATTTATTAACCCTTAAGAAAAATTTTGGTAGAAAACCCGAAAATACTATTTAAATCACAATATCAAAGGAATCTCGCTATAAGTGAGGTACTATATATCAAACAATTTTCTCAACCTTACATTATTTAACAGTGGAAATGAAGTTTTGAAAAATGTTTAAAAAGATAGTGAGCTCACGCGATGACTAGCAGCGGGCATCACGTGATAGCTTCTAAAGAACGTTCCTTTTCAAAAACACAAAAATTAAATTACAATCAAAACATGAGGATTAAATAACAACAACGGAAAAATAACATCCTAGAAAATGGCCAGTGAAGTGGCTGAAAGCTTTTGGAAAGTTAAAAACTATGGATCATTTTTACATTTCTTATTTCCAGCAATAATTTAAAAAAAAAATTAATAAAATCTTCCTTATCGGTCGTTTTTAACGAAACATGTTTGAAATAAAGATCGCTACCCAAATGTACATTAATATTTACATATAGGGCCTCGTATAAATATTCATCATTCTAGAACTTTTCCGGATATTGCAATTATTCAAACTGGAATTTAAACAAATTAATGCCGTCTTTTTACCATTTGATCAACATTAAAGGCATTGCTTTGAAGGTGCAAAATTATTTTTTCTTTTTTGTGACACAAACTATAATTAAAATAAACACCCTCATCTCTTGGATACATAAGTATTCACCGGCCACCCTAGTGACCATATTTGTGCAGGTAGCCTTTGCTGCAGTTCTAGCTGAAGGTCTCTGAAGTATTTGAGCTTTGCCCATCGAGAGACTTAAATTCTTATACTTTGATCTAAACTATTACATTGCTGTGCGCTTTGGGGCGTTGTCTTGATTGAAAATGAACCTCCGGCTGCTCTCATCTTTTTGTTGTATCCTTCGAGGGTTGCGTTGCATTAAACTCTATGCATTTTCCCATTAACATTAAACAGCTACCCTCT
Organism: Ascarosepion bandense; assembly: GCA_037127315.1. Classification (NCBI taxonomy): domain Eukaryota; kingdom Metazoa; phylum Mollusca; class Cephalopoda; order Sepiida; family Sepiidae; genus Ascarosepion; species Ascarosepion bandense. The sequence goes on along the minus strand of JBBBDQ010002309.1, from coordinate 309,089 downwards.
GCTTGTCGAGGGGGGAAAACCCGTAGCCTTATGCTGTCTTTACTATTTCATGTTTGGGGGTGGTGTTCTCAGGGTGATGTGCAGTATTTTGCATTAACATTAAGAAGTTCACTTATTAAACTAATCACATTAGAGCACTTTCATCCACATATTTTGTCTGTTCTCTGTATTCGTTGGCAAAGAGCAAACGCGACTTCTTATGGCTTTCTCTCAACAACGGTCTCTTTCACATGCAACACTTACGTAAGGGTCAAATTTTTGGAGACTAGGGCTTAGAGTTTGTCCTATGGACAGATTCTGAGCCTTCACAGAAAACGCTGGATTTAACTGGAGAGTGTTGAATCATGCTTCGTAGCACTTTCTACGAATTATGAATGTGGTTTTATGGCACATTGACTCCTATATAATGGTCATGTAGTGCCAAACAAGGATTTTCAAGTAGATTCTCATAGTCTTTAATACCATCTCCAAGGTTCTGATTCTGAATGTGGTTTTATGGCACATTGACTCCTATATAATGGTCATGTAGTGCCAAACAAGGATTTTCAAGTAGATTCTCATAGTCTTTAATCCCATCTCCAAGGTTCTGATTCTGAATGTGGTTTTATGGCACATTGACTCCTATATAATGGTCATGTATTGCCAAACAAGGATTTTCAAGTAGATTCTCATAATCTTTAATCCCATCTCCAAGGTTGTGATTCTTAATGTGGTTTTATGGCACATTGACTCCTATATAATGGTCATGTATTGCCAAACAAGGATTTTCAAGTAGATTCTCATAATCTTTAATCCCATCTCCAAGGTTCTGATTCTGAATGTGGTTTTATGGCACATTGACTCCTATATAATGGTCATGTATTGCCAAACAAGGATTTTCAAGTAGATTCTCATAGTCTTTAATACCATCTCCAAGGTTCTGATTCTGAATGTGGTTTTATGGCACATTGACTTCTATATAATGGTCATAATGTTAGAACTGCTTTTATATAAGAACCGTTATTTGTAGACATGTTCTTCTCTTTCCCCTTTCTCTTCTTTATTTGTTTTCTCTTTCACTTATTCTCTTCTTTGTTTTCTCTTTCCCTTTTCTCTTCTTTATTTGTTGCTCTCTTTTTACTTTATTTTTTCTTTTGTCCCTCTTTCCTTCTTATTTTCCTGAAAAGTCTTCTGCTCTACAGAGAGAGAAAAAGAGAGAGATAGAGCGAGAGAGTAAAAAACACTAAGAACCTTTAATTTAAACTGTGACACTCTGTCCCGTCTGGCTCTCTGGCCCTGGTCCGGAATCTGTTTTGATGATGATGACCGGAACCTGAGTGAGTTGATGCTATCAAAACGGCACCTGTTATAAGGACGCTCTCGGGTCGCTAATCGTGATGATGTCCTCGTAACAGCAGCTGGTCCTCAAGACGTCTATTACAACGGTGAACTTACCTGTTCTCTGATCTCAGGAAAGTCACGTTGAAAACCCGGTTGCCGTCTCTCTACCACCTCAAACCAGACCGGACACTCATGTACAATTGTGTTGGAAAAAAAAAAAAAACACGGCACCAAAAAAAAAAAAAAATATAAGTTCGAAGACGCAAAATAGTCTTTATATATATAGAAAAAAATTAAAAAAATAGAATAGGGTTACAAAACATTCTGTCCCTCGAAAGAAACGAACTTGAAGCAACTGAAATGTGGTTCTACAGAAGGATGCTGAGGATATTATGGATCGAGCATGTCAGCAATGATGAGGTTTTGGAAAGGATGAAAACGAAAAGAAAATTAATATTGAGCACAAGGAAGAGACGACTAAAGTTCCTGGGACATGGAATGAGGAAGGAGGGCTTGGAGAACCTGATACTAACAGGCCAGATAAAAGGAAAAAGAGACAGAGGAAAGCAGCGGATAACATATTTGGAGGCCCTGAGCGGGTAGAAGACGAAACGGGGGTTGCGTAGTGTAACAGGAGAAAGCGTGTTAAGACCTATCAGGGATAGGGAAACGTGGAAAGCCACGATCGCCTACGTCTTGAAAGGACAAGACACATAGAAAAAGAAGTTTCTCGACTCCAACGCCACTGCGCGCAATTATGATGATATCATTTCACTGCATTCATGCTTTTTTTTTTATTTTAGTAACGAACTCTGGATGACCACGACAGACGTTCGAACCTCGAGTGTTACCGTAAATCACAGTAAAGAGAATCCGTTTAGTAATCTTTAAAATTGGCATTAGCATTTTTCTACGTCCTATCTCTCGTTTCTAATTAGACGAATATTTTAAAAAGAAAAAAAATTGTGTTGGTAGGAAGCAACCACAAGAAAGTTTTACAAACAGGCAAACCAAATTCACATGTCTTGTCTTAATTTCCGAAGCGCTATTCTCCCGCGAACGACGGCTCGAATAACAACGAGGACACACCCTCAAAATGAGCATACTGCATCTTATCCACTCGACCTGGCTACCACTCAGCCAATGAGCGCTCAGCACAGTAAATATAAACGGCTACAAGCAGGCCGATTGTCCATCTGACCAACGCTCGCCAATTCGCCGTCGACATACTCCCTTACAAAACATACACCCGACTCTGGCCCGTTTGGTTCGCCGAGGCAAGTCACTGCTATAACGAAAGGTCGAGTCAGTGACGATGAAACGGAGTTGTGGATTCTGCTGCGATGGGGTAAAAAAGAGCAACGCGTGTTTATAGTTTGTGATGTACATTGTGGTGCAGTGGATATAGGTTCGGAATGAGAAATCGGGGAGCCGAGTTCGAATTCCAGTTGAATTCCTTGTATTCACTTACGCACAAATGGCCTTGGAAATGGTATTAAAGGTATATGAGGTATATGGGGATGCTAAGAAAAGCCTGAACTCTCCATTTTCTGAATCCTCCTACCCTACTTTATATATATATATACCCACCGAGCACATATGCGGAAGGGAAAAAATGGTGATAAAAAAAGAACGAGCTAAGCACTTGAACATCAGTCAAAGTACGCAGCCCAAAGAAAAAAAAAACCGAGACGAGTAACCTAAAACAAAAATCTCTCAATACGCAAGTAGAGCAAACAAAGTAAATAACTAACCTAGAGAGCCAACGAACCTACCAAGGTTTCACCAAATTGGATCTTCAGGGAAAGGTGGCTTTCTCTGAAGCTAACTTTCCCTGAAAATCCAATTTGGCGAAACCTTGGTAGGTTCGTTGGCTCTCTAGGTTAGTTATTTACTATATATATATATATATATATATATATATATGTGTGTGTGTGTGTGTGTGTGTGTGTGTGTGTGTGTGGAATTAATTACCTGGGTGCTGCGGACGTCTCTTCAGATCCAACATAAGATTCATTTCAACGGAAAGCAATATCAATGAGCACGCCAAAACTTAGCAATGGGTCCCGTCAGCGAACACGACGTCTTTTATTATCGCTTTAAAGGTCATTTTTAGTGGATACTCATATTTGAATAGACGCTTCGTTTATTTATTAAACAGTATATTTATATATTTTCGTCTACTGGCTTGAATATTCGAGAAAACTTATTAAAGGAAAATTTATGAATATCCACAAAAATTAACTTTTAACGGATAGTTATTAATGGCCAGGATGTGCGTTGTGGTGCAATATATATCGACTCGGAATGAGAAATCAGGGTGCCGAGTTCGAATTCCAGTTGAATGCCTTGCTTTCACTTAGGCGCAAATACCCTTGGGAAATGTATTAATCCGTCTCTTCCTTCCAGTTATGGGTTAAATAACAGGACAGATGGGTTCTATAGCCTTGGGTAGCAACCAGTCTACCGCAAAAAGCAATGGCAACCTACTGCGGGATAATCTTCTGCCCAGTCAGTCATGTCTCTTTCGAGATATGATCACCCAAAGCGTGTATCACGTATGGCACTTAACTGACTGAATATAATAGTTGAAAACGTGATTAAGTCTCCTAGTGAGCATAAAGTGAGGGATCAGTTTTATATTGTTATGACGTAATAAACTGATCCCCCATTAATTATTACTTAGTAAAATAATACATATCTTTCCCCTCTGGCTATGAATCAAATAATAGGACAGATTGTGTTCTATAGCCTTGGCTGACAACCAGTCTACAGCAGAAAGCAATGGCAACCTACTGTGGGATAATCTTCTGCCGAGTCAGTCATGTCCCTTTCGAGACATGATCGCCCAAAGCGTGTATTACGTATGGCGCTTGACTTTCTGCGTTTTTTAATGGAGAATTACGAACATCCGATTATCATTAAAGATTATTTGTTGATTGTTTCCTTTAAAAACAGATTCTTTTCTGTCATTTTTCGACATCCTACCAACTTCTAGCCCACCGGCGCCCATCTTCTCTCTCTTCCTCCCCTTCTCTCTCTCTCTCTTTTCATCTGTAATCACCATTATTCAACCGTAAATAATAATGCATATTTTCTTCCGTTCGTCCATTCTGCTGGCTGAGTTCACAAAAAATTCATTATCACTCTCTGACATTTCAGTGTAGGGTCAATGTCCGGGCGCATGCGTGAACGGAAGTTTTAAGCCTGAGGGAAAGGTGGGCAAGTGGCGGTACGGCTTTTACTTGTGTTTTGTTCATAAGAGTTTCATAATTTAGTTTTTATTCATCTGTGTTTGAGGGTTTGAAAGCGTATATTTATTTTTTTACAATTTGAAAATGACCGTCCCATGACTGTTATTAGGGAAAATATAGCTGCTACCAACTGGATTATTATAATTATTGTTGTTGTTGCTGTTGCTGTTGTTGTTGTTGTTGTTCCGCTAGTAACTTAGCACGTGCGTTGCTCCCTATAATTACTTTAGATAAATAATGAGTCTATTCTGAGACGAATATATATATATATATATATATATATATATATATATATATATATATATATATAGTATATCGAGGCAGCAGATAATTTTCTAAACATATGCTGTTAAATATAAGAGACAATGAATGTCTATTATGTTTAATCATGAGCCGTTCTAAACGTCGTATTTTGGCTTTAATTTCAGGTGAAAATAAAGAAAAAAATTCTACAACATTTGGATAATTTTTTATTGATTTGCTTCTAAGCTTTCGGCTCACATCAGCCATCTTCAGAGAGGTTATTTAGACGATAATACAATAACATTCACCATTAATCAATAAAAAATTATCCAAATGTTGGGGAATTTTTGTCTTTATTTTCAACTGAAATTAAATCCAAAATACGATGTTCAGAACGGCTCATGATTAAACATAATAGACATTCATTGTCTCTTATATTTAACAGCATATGTTTAGAATATATATATATATATATATATATATATATATATATATATATATATATATATATATATATATATATATATATATATATATTGTGTGTGTGTGTATGTATAGGTAGCATTTTTTCGTTAATGCATGTTTCATTAAATAATATAGACAAGTTTTGTATATTTATTTTAAGTAAATTTTTTCATATTCTCTAATAAGCTTAGTAGCATTATCATTAAATGAAGAAAGAAAATTACAAAATTGATACATGATTTTTTTAATAATCTAATCTAAGCATTCGGTTTACATAAGCCATTTTCGAAGATGTCAAATTACATTATATATTATAAACATGGACAAATGATAGTGACAAACTGTTTTTGTTTACATGGAAGATTTCCAAGCAACAACAAACTCGTGCATTTAAGACGCTGGAAGCAAATGTCGCATCACAGTTCATGACGTCACACATGACCAAGCGAGAGTAAAAACAAGAAATATTAAGTATGTGCAGAAGATTATCCCACAGTATGTTGCCATTGCTTTCTGCAGTAGACTGATTTCCAGCTAAGGCTATAGAACCCAATCTGTCCTGTTATTTGACTCATAGCTAGAGGTAAGAGACGGATTAATACCTTTCCCAAGGGTATTTCTGCGTAAGTGAATGCCATGAATTCAACTGGAATTCGAACTCGGCTTCCAGATTTGTCGTTCCGAGTCGATATCCACTGCACCACAACGCACATCCGCACATACTAGAGTATTATGCTTAAATAATGCATTATATATTTAAAAAACAAAACAAAAGAAGATTATTTCTATTTTTATTTACTCTATCGTTGTCGCTACTGTTTCTGTTAAACAGATTAGTTGTTAATTTATTAAAAATATTATTACTTTTGCTACCATCACTAGTTCTTTCAAGGAAATTTATTAAAAAAAAATTAATGAAAAAAGAAAAAATAACATTCGGCGATAAGGTATTATTGCTGGGAATTTTTTAAAAATAATGTTTACGGTTTTTTTAAGATAATAAGATCAAGTGAAATATTCTTGCAAATTAAAAAAGTAAATAATATTTTAATTAAGGCACGTTTCATAAAATAATATAGACAAGATTTTTATATTTATTTTAAGTAAATTTTCTTCATATTCTCTGATAAGCTTAATAGCATTATCATTAAATGAAGAAAGAAAAATTACAATATTAAGACATAATTGTTTTAATTATCCAACCTAGGCTTTTGGTTTACATAAGCCATTTTCAAAGATGTCAAATTACATTATATATTATAAACACGGACAAACAATAATGACAATCTGTTTTTGTTTACATGGAAGATTTACAAACTCGTGCATTTAAGACGCTTGTATATTATTAATATATATATATATATATGTGTGTGTGTGTGTGTGTGTGTGTGTGTGTGTGTGTGTGTGTGTAGAATTAATGTAGCGAAGTTTGTCACTTAAGTGAGCAGAGTTGTGGTGAGTTTGAAGTTTCGAGAGAGCATTTTACGTGACAAACTTCTCCATATTTATTTTTTTAACGCTCTAACTCTATCTTGATATCAAGAATTTTATGACAAAAAAAGAAACACCTTGTTCGCCAGGAATGTCTTTCTACTAGGAAATTACAGAGAAAAAAAAAGCAGATATCTTGGCACTAAACAAAATCACAATCTAACCCTGAAAGAAAGAAGAAGATATTTACAACATTCAAAGCATTAATTTAAAACAGTACTCAGTATAGAGATAGAGCAATGAATATTTATTAAAAGTTATAGTTGAAAACATGTTCAAGCAACAATCTACTACAAAAGTTTACATTTTGTTTCGACATTGAAAAAAACTATGTCTCATCAGGTAATAAACGTTACCGTTAAGTCATGTGTGTGTATTATATTCCAAACACGGTAAGCACATTGTTGCTGTGTTCGTAGCTGATATTATTAAATGTTATATTTTTCTATTATTTTTATTCAAATAATAATTCCGTTATATATATATATACATGAGGATGATGGTATCCTATTTGAGTTATCTGTAAGTATGTTACAGATATGATTGGGTAGGTCTCCATGCATGTTTAAATAAGATCAAATTAAATTATGGTCTGAGAGGTTCAACGTTAACCTTCTAGTCAGCGGTGTGGTAGTGTGTGCAGTGGAATTATTGACGAAATTGTATTGATCAAGAACACAGTTCTTAAAAGGACATTTCAATTTTTGAATAATATTGGTTCTCTGTGGTTTAGAACTCGCAGGTAAACTTTTAATGAAACTTGCATAAGAAAGAGATTGCTGGCCAAATAGACAACACACACACACACACACACTCACACATATATATATATATACATATATCATTGTTATATTAGAACATATAACAAAAACTACTACGAAATTGTACATTCTGTTTCGACATTGAAAGAACAAGGTGTACAATTTTGTAATATCTTTTCACATGTTTTAACGTAATAATTAATTGCTCTATTTTTATATTGAGCACTCTTTTAAATTAATGTTTTGAACGTTGCAATTTTACTCCTCGTTTGGATATATATATATATATATATATATATATATATATATATATATATATATAATATAATATAATGTGCATATATATATATATATGCAGTCTTTTTAGCGCATATCATTACGCGCCCAATAGCTAGAGTGCTCCAATTCATTTTTACTGAATGAGCGATGCGTACACGCTAGAGTGGTTACTGTTTTTCAAAGTCTATCTTTCTTCCAGAGTGCTCAATCAGGCTGTGAGAGCGTATATATATATATATATATATATATATATATATATATATATATATATATATATATATACTGTTAAATATAAAAGACAATGAATGCCTATTATATTTAATCATGAGCCGTTCTAAACATCGTATTTTGGCTTTAATTGAATATAAAGACAAACATTCGCCAACATTTGGATATTTTTTTATTAAGTTGCTTCTAAGCTTTCGGCTCATATGAGCCATCTTCAGAGAGGTTTCAAGAACATTAACATAAAAACATCCACCATCAGCGACGATTTTATCTTGTGCAGACATATTCCGTATATATATATATATATATATATATATATATATATATGTGTGTGTGTGTGTGTGTGTGTGTGTGTGTGTGTGTGTGTGTGTTTGTGCGTGCGTGTATATATATATATAATATACACATATATATATATTATATATAATATACACATATATATATATAATATACACATATATATGTATTATATATAATACACACATGATTCTACACACATACATAAACACTACACGTATTCAATGATGTTTAAAACGACTCAGGATTAAACATAATAGACATTCATTGTCTGTTATATTTAACAATATATGTTTAGAAAATTAACTGCTGACTCGATACTATATATATATGTGTGTGTGTGCGTGTGTGCGTGTGTGTGTGTGCGTGTATATATATAGTATTGAGTCAGCAGATAATTTTCTAAACATATACTGTTAAATATAACAGACAATGAATGTCTATTATGTTTAATCCTGAGTCATTTTAAACATCATTGAATACGTGTAGTGTTTATGTATGTGTGTAGAATCATGTGTGTATTATATTCCGAACACGGTCAATGATAATTTTATCTTGTGTTGACATAAAACTTTCCTAAGCAACGACAACAGTTACCAAATAACAGACGCAGTTCGTAAATTTGTAATGCGGTTCAATGACGTCACACCTCGTGAGAGCTCGAAATGATAGCAGAACCATATATTAAAATGCAATGTAATGTGTTATGACCAGATTTGAATATGCAGGTTATATATATATAACCGACATA
>JBBBDQ010002309.1:267500-295000 GCA_037127315.1 Ascarosepion bandense | reverse complement strand
CCAGTTCATAACTAATAATTAAGGTCTTTTCCTAAACTGAGTTAAGCCTCTTCTTTTTCTTCTTCTTTGTGCCATGTCTCTTCAGGACATTGGTGATCATGGCGTTCCACATCTTCCTATCCCTAATGACACTTAACACACTTTCTCTTATTACCCCTCTCGAACACTGCTCTGCCATCCGTTTGCTCAAGGCCATAATTCTAGAATATAAATGTATATACAAACTAGCATGCCCACAAAAATAGGGATCAGTTTATATATTGATCATAATATAGAATTGATCCCCCACTTTATATATCCACATTATAATTTCTTGTTTATCAAATTTTGATTAGGTATGAATCCACCTCTTCTCATGTGCCGTGTCTCTTTATGACGTAGGCGATCATGGCCTTCCACATTTCCCTATCCATTGTAGCTCATATCATGCTTTCTCTTGTTGAAACCCCGATCCGCCATCCTCTTGCTCAAGCCCGCTGTTTCCCCTGTTTCTTGTTCCCTCTGTCTCCTAGGTTCCCAACCAAGGGTCCATGGAACCCTAGGGGCCCATGAAAGAATTTCAAAGGGCCCTAAAGATTCTAATTCGTACCGGCGTATATTCATAATGTGCTAGATGTGCGGCGCACACCCTATAATTTGATCCCTAGTTTCAAACTTGCTTTCTTCTACTTGTAAAATTTTTTTAATAAAAATTACTTGCGTAAGAGACTTGAACAGACAGAATCTACAACTACTGTCTATCTGCTTCCTGCTTTCCTGCCTGTTGGAAGTCTTTATCTGTAGTCCCTAAATTTAAGAATTCTGGAGAACCCTCGGATCCTGCGAATTACCGCCCTATCTTTGGCAAAGTGTTCGAAGCCATTATCAACACCGAGTTGGTTCAGCATCTCACAGCCCACAGACTCTTCTCGGACAAACAGTATGGTTTCCGCTTCACCAGGTCTACTGCTGATATGCTAACGACCATCACTGAGTATATATACCAGGGTGTCGACAAAATGGCGAAGCTCGAACTGTTGCCCTTGATATTTCCAATGTGTTTGACAGGGTCTGGCATGCTGGCCTTCTACGCAAGCTACGGGGCTATGGTATAACTGTACAATTGTTTGACCTAATTCAGTCATTCCTCTCTAATCACGCAATGAAGGTAGTACTAAACGGACACGCCTCCCAAAACTACCATACGAACGCGGGTGTCCCTCAAGGCTATATTCTAGGTCCTACGCTCTTTCTGATCTACATTAACGATCTATAATAATATTCCAAGTGGGCATGTACACTGACGATACCACCGTTTACTCTTGCCTCGATCAAAAATTTGCTGAGGGTGACAAAGCGAACCTCGCTGCCGAGCTTGAGAAGGACCTCCAATCCAGGGTGGACTGGGGCAAGTCATGGCTCGTAAAATTTAATGCTTCCAAACCGAAGCTGCTATTTATTAACCATCATAGACAATCGCTCCTACCCCACCCCATTAGCATGGCGCAGGCTCCCTGGGAATAAAACACTATGCTTTCTTGGCGTGGCTTTTAATACTCTACTTAGCTTCTGGCATGCATCTTTGACCATGCCAATTCTGTTTCGGATCTCAGTGTCGCACTTTCCGTCTTCTGTTAGAACTCAGGTATTTAAATTTCTGTACCTGCTTGATTTTAGAGTCCCTCACCTGTAATTGGCATTTTGGGTTGCCCTTTTTGCTGATGACCATGCATTCGGTTTTCTTTCAGTTTATTTGTAGTCCTTTCTTGTCACTCTCTTCAGCTACCTTCTGTAGGAGGTCTTGTAGTTTCCGTTCTGTGTCTGCTATCAGCACGGTATCATCTGCGTACCTTATATTGTTTAAATTGTGGCCATCGATAAATAATCCTGGCATAACTTCTAAGGTTCTCAGAATAGTCTCGCTGTACAAGTTGAACAGATCCGGTGAAAAGACGCCTCCTTGTCTTACGCCCCTTTCAATCTTAGTATAATTGCTAAATTCATTACCTGTCCGTATGCAGGCAGTTTGCTGCCAGTAGAGATTTTTTATTACTCTTAGGTCTTTCCCAAATATGTCGAGACTGCCAAGCATTTCCATCAATTCTTTGTGGCATATTTTGTCAAACGCCTTTGCATAATCAATAAAACATAGGTACAAGTCCTTCTTCATTTGTATTGCCATTCCAGAGAGCATCCTAATCATAAATATGCCGTTCCTTGTTCCAGTGTCTTTGACGAAACCGCTCTGCTCTCATCCTATCTCTGGCCTGATTCTGCTTCTCGCTCTATTCATCAGGATTCGGACGATCAGTTTTGTTACAGGGCTCATTATTCTGTGGAATTCGCACTCGTTTGCTCCTGGCTTCTTAGTAGGTCTTACGAAACTGAAATAACTAAACTGCCTTCATACAGAGAGGAGGAAAAGTAATTGAATATGCAGACAAAAGGAGCATAAGACAAGATTATATCTTCTCACTGGATGTAACAGGATTTAATAGTGGTAAAGACAAGATACACAGATGACACAATATTGAAAGCAGACACTGAAATAAAACTGGAGGATCTCTAATAAATTTTGTGTTGCAATGAGAAAGCCAAATTCGAATTTCAGTTGAATTCGTTGCATTAATCTATATATTAGGTTGTCCCAAAAGTTCTTAAACACATGCGAAATAGGCCTATCTGGTCCAGCACAATCAAGACAAGCGATGGGTTTAGAAAGGACAAGAGACATCGTCGGTTCCAAAACAAGATCGATTTGGCAAGAAAGCCATGTTGTGCGTTTGGTGGAACTTTGAAGGAATCATGCATTTTGAGTTGGTTCCGAATGGCCGTACCACCAGTGCCGAACTTTACTGTCAGCAACTTGAGCGGGTCTACGAAAAGTTGAAGCAAAAGTACCCGGCTCTGATCAACCGAAAGCGCGCTTTGATGCAGCAGGACAATGCCAAGCCACACACCGCCAGGAAAACCAAAGACAAGTTTGAAGAGCTGGACGGCGTTGAGGTTCTGCTACATCCAGCCTACAGTCCTGACTGTGCTCCATCAGATTACGGCCTTTTCTGCTCAATGCAACACTTTCTAAAGGGCCGCCGATTCAACTCGTTTGATGAAGTTGAGGAAGCGTGTCAAGAATTCTTTGATTCGAAGCCGGCTGAATGGTACTTTGACCAGATCCGAAAGCTTGCAGATCGATGGCAGAAACCTTGGAAAATGAAGGTCTTTATTTTGAGCAATTAATTTTGTTGTTTTTGCGAGTAAAATTTCAATTTTTTGCAAGTGTTTACTAACTTGTGGGACAACCTAATATATTAAAGTCAATCTGTGAGTCTGTGTATGACTGTTCCCTATGCACGCCTACATTTTTTAAGCTACGCTATTCAAACTTTCTAGGGCCACATATCTACAGGGAAGCCAAGTCGACACATACCTTTTGAGTTTAAGTTCATACTTTTTGAGTTTAAGTTTTGCACTTTTTGGCCAATGGAGCAGATTGTTTATATTTGCTCCGTAAAACATCTCAGATCTAAGTTGGTTGCTGAATTACGTCACAGAAATCAAATCACACGTGTCAAACGCGACTAAAATATGTTTTTATTAAAAAAAAAGAAGAAAAAAGCCTTTATATTTAATTTTTTTCCTCTAAAATTATATATATATATACATTTTTAAATATTCTTCGAATATTTCTGAACTGAGAGCGTAATAGTTTTTATATTTCTAATTTAAGTAAAACAAAATAAATCATTTTTATTTTTATGTTAAATTCATTTAGTCAACCAAAAATGTAAATATTTTCCCCTGTAATTTTGAAACAAAAACAAACGCAATGTTGTTTACAATGTCACACAAAATATCAAATCACGTTTACTCAAAACAAAAGAAAATAAATATTTTTCTTCTGCTACTAAAATGTTCTGAGCTGCACGGGCAACGCCGGGCTTTGATGCTAGTATAATATAAAAAAGAAATCCGACGACACATAGTGATAGAGAAAGATGTCTTCTAGAAATTAAGTAAGGTATTAAAACAGAAAAATGTCTTTGGAAACAACAACACCAAAAAAGAACCGAACCAGTATATATTTCCAATGATCCTCTATGGAATTGAATGCCGGAGAATTTCCTTACAGAGGAAAAAGTTACATGAGGCAACAGAGATGTGGTTCTACAGAACGATGCTGAGAATGCTGTCGACGAAACATATGACATACGAGGACGTTTTAAGCAAAATCGAAATAGAAAAGATACTTGTACTTAGAATCAGAAAAAAATAGTTGACATTTTAGGGACACATAATGAGGAAAGAGGCTTTGGCGAATTTGAAACTCACAAAATAGCCCTCATACACAATTTAATTGACCGACCACAAATCAATTCAAGATTATTTTACTGTGAACTAAAAGATATTAAGCAAACTCTCATTAATAATGACTTCCCAAACCATATGGTAGATGAACAAATAAGACGATATTTCAAAAACCACACACGCATCAAACAGAATAGAGTGCTTCTACAAAAAATGCTTAACATATCAACTCTTTTTATTGCAACCAGATGCACGATAACTACAAAAGGATGAAAAGATCATTAAAAATCTCATTTCGTAATAATATATAATATGGCAATTCTACAAAGACCCTAAACATATCAAAGCTCTTTTATTGCAACCAGATGCGATAACTACAAAGGATAGAAAGATCATTAAAAATCTCATTCATAATAATATATAATATGGCAATTCTACAAAAGACCTAAACATGTCAAACTCTTTTATTGCAACAGATGCACGATAACTACAAAAGGATGAAAAGATCATTAAAAATCTCATTCGTAATAATATATATTATGGCAATTCTACAAAGACCCTAAACATATCAAACTCTTTTATTGCAACCAGACCACGATAACTACAAAAGGATGAAAAGATCATTAAAAATCTCATTCATAATAATATATAATATGGCAATTCTACAAAGACCCTAAACATATCAAAACTCTTTTATTGCAACCAGATGCACGATAACTACAAAAGGATGAAAAGATCATTAAAAATCTCATTCGTAATAATATATAATATGGCAATTCTACAAAGACCCTAAACATATCAAAACTCTTTTATTGCAACCAGATGCGATAACTACAAAAAGGATGAAAAGATCATTAAAAATCTCATTCGTAATAATATATAATAGCAACGTTCTACAAAAGACCCTAAACATATCAAACTCTTTTATTGCAACCAGATGCACGATAACTACAAAAGGATGAAAAGATCATTAAAAATCTCATTCATAATAATATATAATATGGCAAATTCCTACAAAAGACCCTAAACATATCAAAACTCTTTTATTGCAACCAGATGCTGATAACTACAAAGGATGAAAAGATCATTAAAAATCTCATTCGTAATAATATATAATATGGCAATTCTACAAAAGACCCTAAACATATCAAAACTCTTTTATTGCAACCAGATGCACGTTAACTACAAAAGGGATGAAAAGATCATTAAAAATCTCATTCGTAATAATATATAATATGGCAATTCTACAAAGACCCTAAACATATCAAACTCTTTTATTGCAACCAGATGCACGATAACTACAAAAGGATGAAAAAGATCATTAAAAATCTCATTCATAATAATATATAATATGGCAATTCTACAAAAGACCCTAAACATATCAAAACTCTTTTGTGCAACCAGATGCACGATAACTACAAAAAGGATAGAAAAGATCATTAAAAATCTCATTCATAATAATATATAATATGGCAATTCTACAAAAGACCCTAAACCTGAAACTCATTTATTGCAACCAGATGCACGATAACTACAAACAGGATGAAAAAAATCATTAAAAATCTCATTCTTACTAATACGTATATCTCCCGTTGATCCTAATAAAAAAAAATTAAATTAAATTAATAATATATTAAAAAAATACAATTCTACTAATTTAATTATCCGTAATACCTCTTCCCTACCAACTGATGTATTACGTAAAACGAACATTATGTATCAATTTAAATATCAGTTGGGATAATGTATCTCTGACAAAAATAAAAAAACAAAACAAAAAAAAACAAAAAAGCAAATGTATATGTTGGATTTCCAACAATTACATTAAGAAGACTTGTTACATTACATACGTCTGACCATTCGTCCATTTCTAGACATCTACAACAACATTCCTGTCTATATTCGCACTATAGAAAATAATGATCGATAACTCAACTATCCTGCACCAAGAAAACAACGAAAGCAAACTATAGATCCTCGAGACAATATTCGTTATAAAAACTTAAGCCGTCAATTAATAGAATCAGCTATAAATACCACAGCAATGTTCTAAAATATTTATAAAAATAACAGCTTTTTCATGATTTAACACGTGCATTGCCATGACATTACAACAAAAAAATCCATTTTGGATAATTTTCACGTTTTAATGAACGCTAAGCAATTTGCCAACCGTTTAATTTGAAGTCATACCCATAAAAATGATCTTGAAAAAAGATTGAAAGTACTGGGAACATCGAGAAAGGAACAATAAAATCATCTGTCAAAGTTACAGCTCATTTCTTACATATTTTAATTATAATACGCGAAATAGTATCCGTGAGTATGAACGGATGTTATTAAAAATAAGCAGACATAATGTTTGCAATTTATTTAATCACACACACACACACACACACACACACACACACATATATATATATATATATATATATAAATTGTTATTTGTTTAACATTATTATTTTTAATAATTCAAATATGTCGGCCAATGCTAGTTTCGTAGATTTCCGTTAAGTTCCGTAATACCGGCCATAATTATTAGGCCACCCCAGTGTTTTAAAAAAATTATGTATTTCATACTATTTTTCTGGTAATTATTGCCAAGTAAATAATTGTAAATGAAAATAGAATGATTCTTTTGTTAATACTAAACAATAACATGTGCATCAAATGAATTTATAAACATTTAATAATTATTTGTAGATAGACTGAACTATCGCCCGGTTCACACACTACTCACGTCTATTGAACAAGTGTAGAGGCTCATC
Source organism: Ascarosepion bandense (assembly GCA_037127315.1). Classification (NCBI taxonomy): domain Eukaryota; kingdom Metazoa; phylum Mollusca; class Cephalopoda; order Sepiida; family Sepiidae; genus Ascarosepion; species Ascarosepion bandense. The sequence goes on along the minus strand of JBBBDQ010002309.1, from coordinate 287,945 downwards.
CCTTGTTCCCTGTTTAGGATGTGGTTTCCGGCTTTCTCTTTTCCAATCTTTTCACTTTTCTTTTTTTGTTTATTTTTTTCAATTGGAGTAGATAGACTGAACTATCGCCCGGTTCACACTCTACCCACGTCTATTGAACAGATGTAGAGGCTCATCCCTCGTTCCCTGTTTAGGATGTGGTTTCCGGCTTTCTCTTTTCCAATCTTTTCACTCTTATGTAACCCCCTGCACACCAGTGGCCTTACTGCCTTGCTCGGGGTGATATGATTAAAAAAAATTATGTATATTGCAGTTTCATCAATAAAAGAATGAAGAAAATTTAGGGTGATTCGAACGAGTTCATCTTTGCTTCCTTGCCTTGTAAAGTTTTACAAAGTAATAATAAAAAAAAGAATCATTTTATTTTCATTTGGCAATGAATACTAAAAATAGTATGAAATACATCATTTCTTAAAAAAAAAAAAACTATGGTGACCTAATAATTATGACCGGTAGTATATATATATTGCAACAAAGTTGTGGAACTCGTAGGATTTTTAACCTGTTGTTCATGCATTTACTTTTATAAAGAGTGCCCGATACAAACGTAGAGCGTTATACTGTAATAGTTGTTACAATGGTTTATAAATTCATAGTATCACTACACAAACATTTTCGTGTTTCGAAGCTACCTTTAGGTGCTTCTCATCGGGTGACGAAGTTGAAAAAAAAAAAGAAAAAAAAAAAAGAAAACAACTTCGTCACCTGATGAGAAGCACCTAAAGGTAACTTCGAAACACGAAAATTTTTGTGTAGTGATACTATAAATTTATAAACCATTGTAACAACTATTACAATATATATATATATATATATATATATATATATATATATATATATAAGCGATAATTCAGTAGATACCAGTAATGAGAGATTTCATTTTAGATATGGACCCACTTTCATTTGCTTATATTTGCTTACCTTTCCTTTTTTTTTTTTGATTTTTTTTTTTTTTAATCTCCGGCATTATGATTCTCCTTTGACAGCTGGGCTACAGGTTGGGAAGGTGAAAAAACCTAGTTTCGTTACAGACCGTGAAAGCAAAATATATAAATAAATAAATATTAATCTTATATATCTGTTTTTGCTTTGTTGTTTTTTATCCGTGTGTATCTATGTCTTTTTGTGTGTGTAAGTGTCCTTGTGTGTGAGTGTGTATGTGTGTGTGTGTGAGAGCGAGAGAGATAGATAGAGAGAGAGAGAGTTTTTCAACGAGTTAGCTAAGCGGAGTTGAATGATAACGCGGAAAGGAGGAAGTTATTTAAAATAACATCCATTAAACGGTGCACGAAGAGGCAGACAGACATACCTTCAAATATGTTTCATTTAAATCGACCATCGTCTGTCTGTTTAATTTTTTTTTTTTAATTTTTCATCACCGTTTTCCAGTTTGCATATAAGCAGTCGCATATCCGATTTAGATTTGAATTTGAGTTTTATTTAACGGCATATCAACACCTCTGTGGGTCATTTAATGCCAAAAAGTTGGGGGTTTAAGGTATTCTTTTACTGTTCAATTATAGGGAGAAGGTTGATTTAGTCAGATTTTAATGAAATTTTTTTGTTTTTATTTTATTTATTTTATTTTAGAAAACTCAAGATACCTTCCGTTTTTTTGTTCGAAAATGTATTGCTGGCAATAATTTTTCTTTCTTCAAAAATGTATATCTTTCTATAAAAGTCTATTTTTATACTTTCATAATGTTTTGACCCAAGTTTAGGGGTTAACTATTTGCCTACAGCTGGGACCCTAATAGGTGCTACCACACAGGTCAGGGTGGATGTGGGAGCAACAGCAATTAAGAGGTTGTTCCATGCTCTTCACAACCTCCTAATCAGAGGTCTTGCTGCCGGATGCAATTTACCGTCATACCCAGGACAAGGTTTAGATTTTTTTAAGAATATCGTGCTTTTTATTTTTTATTTTATTTTTTCGCCGAGTATGTGCGTTGTTGTGCTGTGGATATCGGCTCGGAGAACCGAGTTCGAATTCCAGTTGAATTCCTTGCATTCACTTACACACACATACTCTTGGAAAAAGTATTAATCTGTCTCTTCTCCCTCCATCTATGGGTTAAATAATAGGGCAGATTGTGTTCTATAGCCTTAGTTGGCAACCAGTCTACCACAGAAAGTAATGGCAACCTACTGCGGGAAAATTTTCTGCCCAGTCAGTCATGTCTTTTTCGAGACATGATCACCCAAGCGTGTATCACGTATAGGACTTAACTTTCCGCAATAATGTTAATCAACTAGAATAGGAAAAATATCTTATTAGCTATCTTTACAAGAGTTAAATTAGACAAAAATGTACCTGGTCTGACGCTATACAATAATCTCTTTCTAGTCTTAACAGGTTTAATTATTTTCCACCCTACAACCTCTTTCCTAGAGACAAAAAGTGGCAAGCTTATTGTTACTCTATCGCTATTTTTATGACTATTGTTCTGACTAACTATATTCATTTGTTCCACCAGTTTAGTTAATTCTTCCTCGGTATTCAAATTGTATGCTATTTTCAAGAATGCAGATGAATGTTCATCTCTGTCACAATATCAATCCACAATCCTCGTAGGGCCATCAGCAAACTCTACAATCAATAAGTTTTTTGACCACTTCAAATAAAAAAAAGAAAAAAAACTAACCTCCTGAACGACAAACAGTATAGATTTTACTCCTGTAGGTCCACCACTGATGCCCTGTCATTCCACTCAAAATTATCGAGGCACTACAAAAATCATCATAAGGGTGATTGCATTAAATATATCAAAGGCCTTTGACAAAGTTTAGCAGAGGAGGGTTGCTAAACAAACCCTCTATGCAATCTCGAAAAACTATTACAATTATCAAGTCCTTCCTAGCAATTACTCTCGCTTTGATTCGATCTACAAATCCAGTTTGGCCGAAATACGGATTAGGCGCGACATTCCAGTTCAGGCCGAAAATTGAGTTCTTCAAATCACAAACTCCGTCGAACTTCAAAATCTCACATCATCAAACCTCTCACTCTGGTATTTTGAAGAAATAAAATTGATTTCCTCAATTTACAAAATTTTAGAAATACAGTGAAATCTGTCGTATGCGACCATCTCTACTGCCATCAAACACTGGTCGCATATGGCAGGTGTATATACAACGGTCAACAAGAGATCAAAATATTTATCCACAAAAATATTTATTAAGTGGACTTAAGTATACGGTTGTGAGTGATAGCAAAAGAGAATCTGCTATAATACATTAAAAAACACACAAAAACTGACAGCGATCGTAGGTTGGGGTAGAGAAACAGAGAGATAGAGATAGATATACCCAGATAGAAAGAGAGTAGATAGATACACAAAAAAATAAAGGAACGAAAAAGATAGACATTTGAGAAAGGGACATAATTGTGATTTTCCCAATCCCTGAATTTATTTAAGTCAGTACAGAGACTGCTATAAATCCCTTGAATATGTCAAATGCAATACATGTTGTACAAAACGGCGAATGCTTGACCATGAGGTGAACTCAGGCAATGTACATTTCAACAAGAAATAACAGTTTGATACAAAAACTACAATAACAAAACAATGAGGAAGTGTTCCTGGCTTGGATTAAAGCAAAATGAAATAGATTACTCATTTAGTTTCTCCTAATTTAGAAGTTCGCAGTGTACGACCAAAATGGATTTTTTTTAAGTGGTCGCTTGATCAGTGTAGGTGGTTGCTCACTAAGGGTCAATTAACATTAGCAAATAGTCCGTGCAGAGTACAGCTAACAACATTGGTTAGGGATTGACAACTGTATATTACGACCAAGACTGTCTCCTGTCCCTTCCTCTCTCTTTCTCTCACATAACACAATCTTTACTCTAGTCACTTATCAGTGTGTAGAAAAATTCCCGGCTTCTTTTTGAAAATAGAATGAAATGTTTTTTTTTTTTGTTGTTTTTAATGTAAACAATTTATATTTCAATTTATGGTCGTTAACAACAGGTCATCGCTTATGTGGTCGCTTACGACAGGTTATATTATTTTAAACTGAATTTAAAATATTTTTTTAAATCCACTAAGTTTTTGTGTTACTTTAAACTCAATATATGTTAATACTTGTAAAATCCTTAATTTGTTTTAAAATTTGAATTTATAACTATTCCCTCTTCATCTGGACGTAAATCCCAATGATGGCTGTTCAAGCACCTGATTAAGAGCAGATTTTTCAATCTGGGATTATTCGGATTTCAAAAAGGGATAATATGTCTATGGAGAATAAGTGAGGGCTGAGTTGGTATTAGTGGTGGTGGTGGTGAATTTCACATTTATTTATTTCAAAGATAATTCACTCAGCGACTGAACTTAACGTGATATACAAATTCCCTTAATAAAATATTAATGTACATATTTAGATACTAATACCGGATTCTTCAATCTATCACTAGTTATGACTGAACTGGTGTTAAAATATCGGCTATGAAGATATTAAAACTAATGAATACATAGTATTTAGTAAGGTTACCTTATGAGGGACGGCTGAAAAGTTCATAGCCTGACTAATATACTCTAAAGGAATATGACCAAATGAGGTTTATTTTTTAATATGATTTCCCTTTGCGGTCTGCACAATTCTTCCATCGTTTGATGTTATTTTTTTAGACTGGAATGCTGTTCGGTTTATGTACACTACCGGCCATAATTATTAGACCACCCTAGTTTTTTTTTTTTTTAAAGAAATGATGTATTTCATACTATTTTTAGTATTTATTATTTTTCAAATTTTTACAAGGCAGCCAGAAAACCTTAGCTTTGGCCAGCCAATAAGAAGAAGAGACTAGCATGGGGAAGAGAGCACAAAAACTGGACACCAGTACAGTTCATTTGATGCGCATGTTATTGTGCAGTATTAACAAAGGAACCGTTCTATTTTCATTTAGAATTATCCACTTGTCAATAAATACTAAAAATAGTATGAAATACATCATTTCTTTTAAAAACTAGGGTGGCCTAATAATTATGGCCGGTAGTATATATATATATATATATATATATATATATATAGAGAGAGAGAGAGAGAGAGAGAGAGAGAGAGCAAATCTACAGTGTGCGATTGGTAAATTGTCGCTATTTGCCTTGTAAAATTTTGCAAAGTAATAATAACAAAAGAACCATTCTATTTTCATTTAGAATTATCCATTTGGCAATAAATACTAAATATTGTATGAAATACATCATTTCTTTTAAAAAACTGGGGTAGGCTAATAATTATGGCCGGTAGTATATATATATATATATATATATATATATATATATATATATATATATATATATATATAAAATATGATCCTGTTAATTATTTATTGACCTCGCGGGAAAATTTTTTAGGAAAACTAATTCTGATCAATTTATGATTGGAAGTAAATTAGAAAAAAAAATTTTTAATTATTTGCATTAACAACAACATTAACAACAACAAAGATGAGGACATTAGTTCATAATGTCCTCATCTTTGTTGTTGTTATCACAAGCTTTCAGCTTTTTTGCCTTCTTACCTTTATCAGGTAATTGGCGATTCAGATCACCCTTTTTCTAATCTACGCTAGTAGACTGCTCTCGTCCTTCGCCCCATGCCAGAAATATCTCGTTGTTGCACACTTTCTTCTAGTGAGTGCAGAACCAGGGATCGAACCACAGACCGTTGGATTTCAATTCAACGCTCTCCCAGCTGGCTTCTTGCTACGCCTCTTCCTCTTCCTCCTCCACTTTCCTCCTTCCACCTTTTCACTGCGTCTCTCTGCGTCAGCTTCTCGCCAAGAAATTGACGCCGCTAACTCCCTTTCATGTTCACACTCGTCTTTTTTATTAGGACTACTAGCAGTATAGGCCAGCGTTACTCGGGTGTAATGAAAACTTTAAAACTAATCCATGGTCCTGGAGTTCAGACTCAGCCTAAAGAATATTTGAAATAATAAAATAATTGCGACAATTTACCAATCGCAACTAATATATATATATATATATATATATATATATATATATATACACTATCAGCATAGCCCGGCGTTGCTCGGGTGTAATGAAAGCTTTAAAACTAATCCATGGTCCTGGAGCTCAGACTCTTTGGACGTTGGCACGAAAGACTAAAAAGCAATAGTTGTTTCCAGTCAAAGCAAAACCGTAGATTGAAAGAAAAATAAATGGATGTAAGTCAAATTTTGATTTCCGGTATTGATATCAAATAAGTTTTTCGTCGTAAACTGAATTTTGTAAGGCTAAATAAGTCCTCTGAGTAAATGGTATCATGGCTGAGACTAAGAACTACAATTATACCTACTTAGAACCAAACCTGAAACAAAAACTAAAATAAAAGGGCTGAAAAAATACAGACATACAGGCAGATAAACAGACACATACACAACCATCTTGCCTTTAAACGGATAGCACAGATAACTGACGGAACTAACGAAGCTGATTGAAACAACGAACTGAGGAATGACCCTCTATCTAATCAATAGGAATGGATATACGGAAACCAAATAAAGAAAAATTAAATAAAGAAAGATTGAGAATGTGTAGGTTTAGAAGGAGAGGTTGAAACTACCTAAATGGGCGAAGGAAAGAAAATCGAAAGTGGAAGGGAGTGGATAGAAGTAGACACCAAGTCTGAAAAATGGTCTCTAGTGAAGACAGATAAGAGGAGGTGCGAAAATTAGCATACTAGTGGGATAAGATGGGAAGAACGGGGGAGTAAATAAATATTAATAAAACAGGAAAGTTAGCAGGAGTGGTAGTAGGAAATAAGATAGGACTGCTGGTAACCAACGACACCTATCGGAATGGAAGTTCAAGGAATTTAGATATAACATGGATATAATCTAATCTTGCAACAAATAGAATGGAATTATCTTATCAACAATTGAGTAAAGAAAAGAAATAATAGCCTTAACTTAATCTAATTTAACTTATCACAGAGCTAGGAAAATAAAAATAAAATTTTGGCTTAGAAATTTGAATTATGATTTGATGTATAAATTTGCTGGTGGCATTAGTCACGTGTTGTTTTGTTTGTATTAAACTTCTCCTCCCACTATATCCCGACAAATGGAAACGGAAATACTTATTATAGTGGGCTATCCTATGTTGCCTCCCCCTCCGCCTGGCCTTGACTGAACTTTCATTCCGTAGTAATACGACATGAAACAAGTCGAATAGGGCCTTCCGTCTGATGAAGTCGGTGATTGTTGGCAACAACAATTATTGACTGAAATAAATTTATTACGGAAATATGACCGGTGTTTAAAGTTTTTCTTAAAAGAAAACAGAAAATATATATATATATATATATATTATCGATGTTCTGCGCTATTTTAAGAACTGCAACCTTGAAACTTCTGAATATCATTTCTTATGTCTTTGTATATGAGTGTATCAAATTTGATTAAAATCGGACCACTCCTTCTATAACCCGATTTTTTCGATTATCAATTTTCGATATTTATGGGGGGTACCTCGACACAAAACCTAGCTAAGAACACTCGCAAACGCTTATAGTACAACTGTGTAAATTTTCAAGAAAATCAGTTCAGCTAATTCGGAGTCTATAGGTAACGGACACACACACACGCACACACACACATACACACACACACATACACACACACAGACAAAGTTCCATTAATAAATAAATTTAGATTAGGACTATTCACTTGTATCTATTTATTTATTAGGCGTCGTCTCCACTAAGTTTCAACTGATATTCCAAAATTACTATGTCACCAAATTCATGAACCAGCGTTATTGTCCCGAATCTAGGACCTGGAAACTTTAATCTACTTTTCACGCATGCCTGATGCAAACACTACTACTGCTGTTGCATACCGTTATCCTGTTGTGCATCTTAAAGTAGATAGCAAGATGTGAGGGATTTTAGAAGTTGTTTAAAAATGTGTTTTGTACTTAGAGCTTCGACATGAGAAAAACCTGCGTCTATTGGGATGAATATTTTGCCTCGGAGGTTTGTAATTTGCAACTACTCTCAAAAAGTGTGCAGTTGATCAACCTACACCTACGCATCCAAAATTAGGTCAATAGTAAAAATGGTCATCTAAAATAGCTACTGTAAATGAATTTATAGTCAGATGAGTGTTAGTCAGATGAGTGTTAGTCAGATGAGTGTTAGTCAGATGAGTGTTAGTCAGATGAGTGTTAGTCAGATGAGTGTTATTCGATTTCAGCTCAGCTCTAAAATTAACTGCCAAAGTATTCTATCAAGATTTAATTTCCGAGGAAACTGTTGCATCATTTTTTTTTTTGCACAAATATAATCTCCTTGCAGAGATAAAAAAAATTAAGCATGATGTCTGTCTTCCTATTTAATGTTAATTCCTATTTAGTGTTAACTCTTACTTAGTGTTAACGCTTATTAGTGTTAACTCCTATTTAGTGTTAACTCCTATTTAGTGTTAATTCCTATTTAGTGTTAACTCTTACTTAGTGTTAACTCTTATTAGTATTAACTCCTATTTAGTGTTAACTCTTACTTAGTGTTAACTCTTAGTGTTAACTCCTATTTAATGTTAATTCCTATTTAGTGTTAACTCTTACTTAGTGTTAACGCTTATTAGTGTTAACTCCTATTTAGTGTTAACTCCTATTTAGTGTTAACTCTTATTAGTGTTAACTCCTATTTATTGTTAATTCCTATTTAGTGTTAACTCTTACTTAGTGTTAACTCTTATTAGTGTTAACTCCTATTTAGTGTTAACACTTATTTAGTGTTACTTCCTGTTTATTGTTAACTCCTATTTAGCGTTAACTCGTACTTAATGTTGACTACTACTTAGTGTTAACTCTTATTTAGTGTTAACTCGTATTTAGTGTTTACTCCTGTTAGTGTTAACTGCCATTTAGTGTTAACTCATATTGAGTGTTTACCCCTACTTAGTGTTAACCCCTATTTAGTGTTAAATCTTTTTTGTGTTAACTCCTATTTATTGTTGCCGCTTATTTAGTGTTAACTTTTATTTATTTGTAACTCTTATTTAGTGCTAACTCCTGCTTAGTGTTAACTCATATTTAGTGTTAACCTATATTTAGTGTTAATTCCTACTTAGTGTTAACTCTTATTTAAAGTTTACTCCTATTTAGCGTTAACTCCTATTTAGGGTTAACTCTTGTTTAGTGTTAACTCCTATTAAGTGTTTACTCCTGCTTAGTGTTAACTGCTATTTAGAGCTAACTCCTATTTAGTGCTAACTTCTACTTAGTCTTAACGTTTATTTAGTGTTAACCCCTATTTAGTGTTAACTCTTTTTAGTGTTAACTCCTATTTAGTGTTAGAGTTTATTTAGTGTTAACTCCTACTTAGTGTTTACTCCTACTTAGTGTTAACTGCTATTTAGAGTTAATTCCTATTTACTGTTAACTCCTACTGAGTGTTAACCCGTATTTAGTGTTAACTATTATTTAGTACTAAGTCGTATTTAGTGTCAACTTCTACTTAGTGTTAATTCCTATTTGGTGTTAACTCCTATTTAGTGTTCAATCCTACTTAGTGCTAATTGCTTTTTAGTGTTAACTGTTCTTTAGTGTTAACACCTACCTAGTGTTAACTCCCATTTAGTGTTAACCTCTATTTAGTGTTAACTCCTAATTAGTGTTACCTCCTATTTAAAGTTAACTTCTATTTAGTTTTAACTCCTATTTAGTGTTAACTCTTATTTAGTGTTAACTCCTATTTAGTGTTAACTCCCATTTAGTGTTAATTTCTAATTAGTGTTAATTCCTATTTAGTGTTAATTCCTAATTAGTGTTAATTTCTAATTAGTGTTACCTCCTATTTAAAGTTAACTTCTATTTAGTTTTAACTCCTATTTAGTGTTAACTCTTATTTAGTGTTAACTCCTATTTAGTGTTAACTCCCATTTAGTGTTAATTTCTAATTAGTGTTAATTCCTATTTAGTGTTAATTCCTAATTAGTGTTAATTTCTAATTAGTGTAACCTCCTATTAAAGTTAACTTCTATTTAGTGTTAACTCCTATTTAGTGTTAACTCTTATTTAGTGTTAACTCCTATTTAGTGTTAACTCCCATTTAGTGTTAATTTCTAATTAGTGTTAATTCCTATTTAGTGTTAATTCCTAATTAGTGTTAATTTCTAATTAGTGTTACCTCCTATTTAAAGTTAACTTCTATTTAGTTTTAACTCCTATTTAGTGTTAACTCTTATTTAGTGTTAACTCCTATTTAGTGTTAACTCCCATTTAGTGTTAATTTCTAATTAGTGTTAATTCCTATTTAGTGTTAATTCCTAATTAGTGTTAATTTCTAATTAGTGTAACCTCCTATTAAAGTTAACTTCTATTTAGTGTTAACTCCTATTTAGTGTTAACTCTTATTTAGTGTTAACTCCTATTTGGTGTTAACTCCCATTTAGTGTTAATTTCTAATTAGTGTTAATTCCTATTTAGTGTTAATTCCTAATTAGTGTTAATTTCTAATTAGTGTAACCTCCTATTTAAAGTTAACTTCTATTTAGTGTTAACTCCTATTTAGTGTTAACTCTTATTTAGTGTTAACTCCTATTTGGTGTTAACTCCCATTTAGTGTTAATTTCTAATTAGTGTTAATTCCTATTTAGTGTTAATTCCTAATTAGTGTTAATTTCTAATTAGTGTAACCTCCTATTTAAAGTTAACTTCTATTTAGTGTTAACTCCTATTTGGTGTCAACTCTTATTTAGTGACAACTACTGGTGAAGAAACCAGACATCATTCTTATTTTTTGTACCTCTACAAGGTGATTATATTTGTGCAAAACAAAAAACAAAATGATACAACAGTTTCCACGGAAATTAAATTCCGATAGATTGTTTTGGCATTTCATTTTACAGTTGATGAAATCAAGTAACATTTATCTGAGGCTAAAATCATTTACTGCAGCTGGTTTGGTAGGTTCTATGAAGTCAAATTGACAGCTGATCTTGAAAATTAGTTCCAATGTGTTGTTAATTGGGGTTAGAAATGGCGTGTTCATTTTAAAGCCTCCAAAATGAAACTTTTCATCATCTTAGAGAACCACTATTGAACAGGTTAAGAGGTTCATCCCTTGTTCCCTGTTTGGGATGTGGTTTCCGGCTTTTCTCTTTTCCAATCTTCTCACTTTGGTTTCTTTTTTTTTTCAATTGGAGTAGATAGATCTATTTATCGCCCGGTTCACAGTCCACCCACATCTATTGAACAGGTTAAGAGGCTCATCCCTTGTTCCCTGTTTAGGATGTGGTTTCCGGCTATTCTCTTTTCCAATCTTATCACTTTGGTTTCTTTTTTTTTTCAATTGGAGTAGATAGATCTATTTATCGCCCGGTTCACACTCCACCCACGTCTATTGAACAGGTTAAGAGGTTCATCCCTTGTTCCCTGTTTAGGATGTGGTTTCCGGCTTTTCTCTTTTCCAATCTTATCACTTTGGTTTCTTTTTTTTTTTCAATTGGAGTAGATAGATCTATCTATCGCCCGGTTCACAGTCCACCCACGTCTATTGAACAGGTTAAGAGGCTCATCCCTTGTTCCCTGTTTAGGATGTGGTTTACGGCTATTCTCTTTTCCAATCTTATCACTTTGGTTTCTTTTTTTTTTTTCAATTGGAGTAGATAGATCTATCTATCGCCCGATTGACACTCCACCCACGTCTATTGAACAGGTTAAGAGGCTCATCCCTTGTTCCCTGTTTAGGATGTGGTTTCCGGCTTTTCTCTTTTCCAATATTCTCACTTTGGTTTCTTTTTTTTTCAATTGGAGTAGATAGATCTATCTATCGCCCGGTTCACAGTCCACCCACGTCTATTGAACAGGTTAAGAGGCTCATCCCTTGTTCCCTGTTTAGGATGTGGTTTCCGGCTTTCTCTCTTCCAATCTTCAATCTTTTCTTTTTTTTTTGTTCAATTGGAGTAGATAGACTAAACTATCGCCCAGTTCACACTCCACCCTCGTCTATTGAACAGGTTAAGAGGCTCATCCCTTGTTCCCTGTTTAGGATGTGGTTTCCGGCTTTTCTCTTTTCCAATATTCTCACTTTGGTTTCTTTTTTTTTTCAATTGGAGTAGATAGATCTATCTATCGCCCGGTTCTGATCCACCCACGTCTATTGAACAGGTTAAGAGGCTCATCCCGTGTACCCTGTTTAGGATGTGGTTTCCGGCTTTTCTCTTTTCCAATATTCTCACTTTGGTTTCTTTTTTTTTCAATTGGAGTAGATAGATCTATCTATCGCCCGGTTCACACTCCACCCACGTCTATTGAACAGGTTAAGAGGCTCATCCCGTGTACCCTGTTTAGGATGTGGTTTCCGGCTTTTCTCTTTTCCAATCTTCTCACTTTGGAGTGGCGTTACCGCCTTGCTCGGGGTGATACGATTAAAAAAAAGAAAGACAATACAAATCCAACATGTCTCCTTCAACTCCCGAATACAGTTTCGGACCGGTGCAGGGTTAGAATCAACAGAAAATAATATTCATGGAATAATTTAATTTTTGCAAAAGAAAAATCTCCGTATTAGCACCAAAAAGTCAAAGGTGTTCTAAAAGAAGTGGTGTCGGTTTTGCATTGGAAATCAACATTAGTAAAACTAGTCAAGCTTTTCCTGTTACTTATTACGATGGTATCAATATGAAATTGTGGCGGAACGACATCGTCAAGATGAAAGAGAGGCCGAACAATAACTTTAAAATGAAAGTTCGACCGAACGACGAGGTAAAGATGAAAGCGAGGCTGAACTATAGCAGGATGATGAAAGTGAGGCTGAACGCTAACGTGTAGATGAAAGCGAGAAATAACAATGGAGTTAAAATGGAACCGGGGCAAAAGAACGTTAGCATGAACGTGACGTTGGACGCTGACGTTGATATGGAAGCGAGACTGGGGAAACGGCGTCAGTGTGAAGGCACGGTAGAAATTATGAGCAGCTGATGTCTTTTAGTGGGAGAGGGGATGACCCAGAAAGAAAAAAAATGTATGACATATTCGTGTAAATAAAAGCCTCGGTAGTACTTTAAGAGATGGTGGATAGGGGATATATACGATGGTGACAGTGTCGGGGAGATGACAGTGACTAAGACAACAAAGGCCAAAGAAAAAAAAAAAAAAAGACGAAGAAAAGGTAAAAAAAAAAAATTGAGAGAAATGGCTTCCAGGGAAAGCATGGGGTGTGTCACATGATCACCAGCAGCCAGTCACATGATCAGACTACCGGCAAGATGACAGAGACTGTAATATTTCTCCATTTGAGAGTAGGGGAGTCTTTCTCTACCGATTCAATTTATTGTTGTTACTGGTATATTTATTTATTCTTTAACTCCAATTGGTGATCAGCAGCAGCAGGAGGAGAAGGAGGAGGAGAGAAGATTTGGGGAAAAATCTTTTATTTTGAAGGGAAAATAGTCATAATTAGATGAAGACCTACGTTATATCTATCAAGATAAAGGGCCATCCTTGCTTTTGTTTTTTTTGTTTTTTTTTTGTCGTATTTTTTTTTTTTGCTTCTTTCATTTCTTTCTTTGTTATTTGCATTTCTATTGAGCATACTTCCTCCATTTCATCTTCTTTCTTTTTCTTCTCATTCTTTCTTTGTATTTTAACTTCTTTTCTGCTTTCTTCTTTCTTTCTTTCTTTCTTTTGTTATCTTAACTTCTTTTTACCTTTTCCTTTCTTTCTTTCTTTCTTTTCTTTCATCATGCTTTCTTTCTTTCTTTCTTTCTTTCTTTCTTTCGTTTCTAGTTTATCTGAACTTCTTCTTTACCTTTCCCTTCTTTCTTCCGTTCTTTCTTTCTTTCTTTCTTTCTTTCTTTCTTTCTTTCTTTCTTAACTTCCCCTTTACTTTTCCCTTGTTTCTTTTTCTTTCTTTCTTTCTTTCGTTCGTTCTTTCTTTCTTTCTTTCTTTCTTTCTTTCTTTCTTTTCTTTCTTTCTTTCTTTCTTAACTTCCCCTTTACTTTTCCCTTGTTTCTTTTTCTTTCTTTCTTTCTTTCTTTCTTTCTTTCTTTCTTTCTTTCTTTCGTTTCTAGTTTATCTGAACTTCTTTACCTTTCCCTTCTTTCTTTTTTCCTTTCTTTTCTTTTTTCTTTCTTTCTATTTTATCTGAACTTCCTTTTTACCATTTTCCTATCTTTCTTTAATTCAATTTCATTTTAAATTCGTTCAACTTTTTCGTTCAACGGAAGCGATAAGTCAGTGAATTAAAGGATAAAAGACTTTGGATAATCGATAATATTCGTCGTATTAGAAGTGAAAAGGGAGATAAAAACAATCGACAATGAGTGACAGGAGAATAACTATGATATCTGTCGAGTGCTCCAAGTATTTAAGGCCTTTGGTGAGGTTTCTGTAATCGAATCGAATTTTAATTCTCTCCCGATCACTGTACACTGAAGAAGGCCTGATTTTCTCTCAGGGGTTGCATTCCTTTAGACATCGACCTGTTCCCAGGTTGACATGTTCCACCTACCCGGGTTCTTCTAGATTTAATGTCAAACGCGGCTGAAGGACGCAGTTTGTTTACTGTTTAACCCGTTGATAGGGAATTAAATGATGGATCAATATATTTTTCTAGGGTATAGTTTGCGAAAGTGAACGCAACGAACCGGAATTCGTCAGCTTTCCCTGACGATCAGTTTAGGTGAAACCTTGGTAGTTCTGTCTGGCTCACTAGGTATTTTTACTTATTCCGTTCTACCTAAGTATTGAGCGCTTTTCTGTTATTTGATTACTCGTATCGGGGTTTTTTCTTTGGGCTTCGTGCTGATCTCGGTCCGAACACTTAGCGCTTTCTTTTTTAAAACCATTTTCCCCCTTTTTTTCGTAGATCCGTGGAAGGTTTTTCGACACGAGTATAATTATTATATAGTCCTCCGCAGACAGATCTGTTTCGCTGTATTACAGCTCATCATTACGGTTAGACATCCGATTGCTTTTTACCCAGGATTGAACCCCGACCGAATTGGCGTCAGTCGGCGATTCTATCTATGAGCTACGGACGCTCGGTAGAAGTAGGTAGAAGTAGGCAGTCTTTTTAGCGTGTATATTATCATTATACACGCCCAATAGCCAGAGTGCTCTAATTCATTACTGAATATATATATATATATATATATATATATATATATATATATATATAAGTATGTATGTATGTATGTATTTCAAATCCAAAAGGATGATCAGATAGGTAAATCCCCAAAACCCGATCCTAATTAATATTAATTTCATTTTTATTAAAATTGATCAAGGTGGAGGGCTTCATGCAAATATGACATTCTATTTACAGAGTCAAATATAAAAAATAAAACAAAAATTTCGATGTTTAAATCCGTTCAGACATAGTCTGCTTTCCCCTTCTCACTTTCTCACATGCAAAAATTGTTAATCCCACCCCATTTTATTTTCCTGTGTATGGATGATTTTTATTTTTTTTCTGGTGGTATAAAATCTTATAATACATTTGAATTTGAGTAAAAAAAAATTCGTTTCGCCGTTGCTGAAGAAGTGAGGATTTCCTCGAAGAAATGGCGATGCAACGGATTTAAGCATCGAAATTTTTGTTTTATTTCATATATATATATATATATATATATATATATATATATATATATGGAGCTCTCTTCCTGTATCATTATTTAATATTAAAATTAAATTTTAATATTAAAATAAAATTTTTAATATTAATTAGGATCGGGTTTTTGGAATTTACCTTCCAGCTTTTTCCACTTGGATTAAAGTATCTGAATTAAAATATATATATATATATATATATATATATATATATATATATATATATATTTAATTCAGATACTTCAATCCAAGGGAGAAAAGCAGGAAGATAAATTCCAAAAAACCCGATCCTAATTAATATTAAAAATTTATTTTAATATTAAAAAATGATACAGGAAGAGAGCTCCATGTAATAAAATATTACAGAGCATATATATTAAAAAAGGATTTTGTCCAGCGTCTGTAATATTTAAAAAAAAAATTTTCTTTAGTTTCTTTCTTTTTCCCTCCCTTCCTTCTTTTATCTCTCTTACCACCTTTTTTCCGTGTTGCTTAAACTTACGTCGATTTAACACGGCTGTCTGTTAATTTTTAGTTACATTCTCCCATTTTTTTTTGCGAACCCAGACGATGTCAATTTTTTTTTCTTTTCTTATTTATTTGATTTTATTCTATCTTTTCCTTTTTCTTTTTCGTTTTCTTTTTCTTTTTCTTTCCCTTTATTTTTATTTTTACTTTATTTTATTATTTATTTTTTAATTTCTTTGCAATCTATTTAAAAAGGAAAAGTAGACTAATTTTTCTCCAGTTTCTGAAAGGTTTTTTCTGTTGCTGAGGTGATGTGTCGTCCCCCGTGAGGATCTTCATATCGAAATGGCCATTCAACATCTTTGAATTAATCCTTTTTTAATATATATATATATATATATATATACGTAGTTCAAATTAATCTAAATAATCTAATCTGGCAATATTAACGTGTTTGTTGATGACTGCCAAGGTTCAAAATGTTTCGGACAAAAACATGTCCGTCTTCATGGATTGACTCCACGAAATTCGTAAAAAAGTTATCAAAATAAAATGGACAAATGTTCTTAAACAAATTCACTAAGAATAAACACTTACAGATATGATGTTAAATACGTCACGTCAAAGTTTATTTTTTGTTCCGGAAATGCAAATAAAAGAGATGATGCACAGGACTATGAAGTCTTTAAACAGAGCTTCTTTTTCTATCTGCCCTGTCATTTCAGGACGTAAGCGATCGTGGCTTTCCACATCTTCCCGGGTGGCTCTTAGCACGCTTTCTCCTGTTACACTACCCAAACCCCGATCTGCCATCCACTAGCTGAAGCCCATAAATCTAGAATATAAATGTATAGAAACTAACATGGCCGCAAAATGAGGGATCAGTTTATATATTAATTATAATGTAGATTTGATCCCCTACTTTATATCCACATTATAATTTCTTATAAACAGTTGGAATATATCTTCTTTTATGTACCCTGTCCTTTCAGGATGTAGGCGATCATGGCCTTCCACATCTCCCTGTCCCTCGTGGCTCTTAGCACGCTTTCTCTTGTTACACCACCCAAACCCCGCTCTTCCATCCACTGGCTGAAGCCCATAAATCTAGAATATAAATGTATAAAAACTGGCATGGCCACAAAAAATGGGGGATCAGTTTATATATTGATTACAATATCGATTCGATCCCCCACTTTATATCCACATTATAATTTCTTATAAACAGTTGGCATATATCTTCTATGTGTGCCTTATTCATTCAGAACGTAGGCGATCATGGCCTTCCACGTTTCCCTATCCCTGGTGGCTCTTAGCACGCTTTCTTCTGTTACATTACGCAACCCTCGTTCCGTCATCCACCTGATCAGGTCCTTCAAACATGTTATCCGCTGCTTAAACTCTGTCTCTTTTTCCCTCTATCTGGCCTGTTAGTATCAGGTTCTCCAAGCCCTCCTACCTCATTGCATAATATAGGTCTTGTCCTAATAATTTTGCACTGTACTGTATAATCATTTCACCCCGACCAAGGCAGAAATGTCACTGGTGTGCAGGGGGATATAGTCAGTCAGTTAAGTGCCATACGTGAAACACGCTTGGGCGATCATGTCTCGAAAGAGTCATGACTGACTGGGCAGAAGATTATCCCGCAGTAGTTTGCCATTGCTTTCTGCGGTAGACTGGTTGCCAGCCAAGGCTATAGAACCCAATCTATCCTATTATTTGACTCATAGCGAGAGGGGGAAGAGAGTAAGTATTAAGAAGTAATTAGTGGGGGATCTGTTTATTACTTCATAACAATATACAACGGATCCCCCACTTTTTGCCCAGTAAAAGCCTTAATCATGTTTTCAACTATTATATTCAGTCAATCAGTTAAGTACCATACGTGATACACGCTTTGTGTGATCATGTCTCGAAAAAGACATGACTGACTGGGCAGAAGATTATCCCGCAGTAGGTTGCCATTACTTTCTCTGGTAGACTAGTTGCCAGCCAAGACTATGGAACCCAATCTGTCCTGTTATTTAACCCATAACTGGAAGGAAGAGACGGACTAATACCTTTCCCAAGGGTATTTGCGCGTAAGTGAATGCAATGAATTTAACTGGAATTCGAACTCGGCTCCCCGATCTTTTCGTTCCGAGCAGATATCCACTGCACCACAAATTAAGGCAGCTTTTTTTTTATAGTCTAATTGCTCGCCTTTGTTCTGTTAACATCTTCTATTTTTCGTAGTCCATTTATTTTTCTCTGAGCTTCTTGTCATTACAGGCGGGCATCAGGCACAAATAATACGCTTGCCTCCTTTCGTTTTTAACCGTCCATATTGGGATAGTTTCATTCGGCAATCACGTCTTTGCCTCTTGTAATTCTCGTCTCTGCACTTTTTAATGCATCCAACACACGCTTCTTTGGGTTTTTGGTTTTTTTTTTTTTTTTACTTGCTTTTTTTTTTTGTTTTTTTTTCCCTAATTTCCGGATAAATAATTATTCTTTTATTATCTCACTTTCTTGTCTTCTTCTTCTTCTCTTCTATCGATTCATTGAGGAATCACCCTTTCTCTCTTGATCTCTCACTTTGATTTCATTGGCTTTTGTTTTTTTTTTCTTGCAAGGTTCTCTCACCTGAAGACATTTTAATTTCATGAAGATAAAGTTCCAGCCTCAAAGATTTTCCCCATTTTTTTTTCGGTTTCACAGTGCAGGTTCCCATCTATCTATCTATCTATCTATCTATCTATCTATCTATCTATCTATCTATCTATCTATCTATCACAGTCTGTTCATTATCTATCTATCTACCTATCGATCTATCTATCTTTCGATCTATTCCAGTCTGTTCATATCTATCTATCTATCTATCTATCTATCTATCTATCTATCTATCTATCTATCTATCTATCACAGTCTGTTCATTATCTATCTATCTACCTATCGATCTATCTATCTTTCGATCTATTCCAGTCTGTTCATATCTATCTATCTATCTATCTATCTATCTATCTATCTATCTATCTATCACAGTCTGTTCATTATCTATCTATCTACCTATCGATCTATCTATCTTTCGATCTATTCCAGTCTGTTCATATCTATCTATCTATCTATCTATCTATCTATCTATCTATCTATCAAGTCTGTTCATTATCTATCTATCTACCTATCGATCTATCTATCTTTCGATCTATTCCAGTCTGTTCATATCTATCTATCTATCTATCTATCTATCTATCTATCTATCTATCTATCTATCTATCACAGTCTGTTCATTATCTATCTATCTACCTATCGATCTATCTATCTTTCGATCTATTCCAGTCTGTTCATATCTATCTATCTATCTATCTATCTATCTATCTATCTATCTATCTATCACAGTCTGTTCATTATCTATCTATCTACCTATCGATCTATCTATCTTTCGATCTATTCCAGTCTGTTCATATCTATCTATCTATCTATCTATCTATCTATCTATCTATCTATCTATCTATCTATCTATCACAGTCTGTTCATACTCTATCTATCTACCTATCGATCTATCTATCTTTCGATCTATTCCAGTCTGTTCATATCTATCTATCTATCTATCTATCTATCTATCTATCTATCTATCTATCTATCTATCTATCTATCACAGTCTGTTCATGCTCTATCTATCTACCTATCGATCTATCTATCTTTCGATCTATTCCAGTCTGTTCATATCTATCTATCTATCTATCTATCTATCTATCTATCTATCTATCTATCTATCTATCGTTTTAAATATATAATACATGTTCATATCTATTAATCTATGTATGCATCTCAGTCTGTTCGTATCTATCTATATACATATCTATGCCATTATAGCATATATTTTTAAGAAACCTGTGTATGCATGTGAATTTTTGTACCATATTTGAATTAATAAAATTTTATTTTGTTTTTGATCGTTGCTGAAGAAGTGAGTATTTTCTCGCTGAAGTAGCTATTCAGCGAATCTTTTCATATAGTATATATATATATATATATATATATATATATATATATATATATATATATACAATAATACAATTGTACTCACTCATACACACAGTAAAAAGAACGTTCAAATATTGGAGGTCATCTACATTAAATCCAAACAACCCACACTTAATAAAATCACGTTTAAATCTGGTTATACCACATTAAACTTCATTTAAATATATGGTTCTGTTAACATTTCGAGCTCTCACGCGGTGTGACGTCATAGAACCGCATTACAAATTTACGAACTGCGTTTGCTATTTGGTAACTGTTATCGTTGCATAACAGTGTTTTATGTCAACACAAGATAAAATCGTCTTTGATGGCGGATGTTTTTATGTTAACGTCCCTGTA
>JBBBDQ010002309.1:237500-265000 GCA_037127315.1 Ascarosepion bandense | reverse complement strand
TAAGGCACACTGAATAAATGAACGTGTTGAAAATGATGTTGCGAAACTTCTGGCAAGAGGTCTCTTCAGGAACGATGCTCCACGGCTACAGTAATTCATCGGAGATTCGTGTTTTATCGACCTCTGTCATGGTAATCGGAAATTCTCCCTTGTTGCATTTTTTTTTATCATTTCACCCCAAGCAAGGCATTCCACTGCCACTATAGCGCAGGGGGTTACATAGAGCGATTAGATATAGGAAATATCAGAAGGAGGGTGATAGACGAGTAAGAAGGTACATAGGAAGAGTGTTTGAGAGAATGGGTGCGAGTTAGTGTGTTAGGAGGGGTCTATTGACCTTACATTTAAACTCCTGGAGGTTGTAGCTGTCGGGGAAGTAAGTATGCGGAAGGGAATTCCACAGGCGGGAAGTGCGAGAAAAGAAGCGGTTGGAGTAGAAATTGCTTTTACATTTTAACGGTTTCACTGTAAAAAGGCGGGACCTAGTTACTAATCTAGTATCTCCTGCAAATTCGTACCTAGGGGGCACCAGTGATCTAAGTTCATCAGAGCAGAAGCCGTGAAAGTATTTATAGAAGAGGATGTTTTTAGTTTTGGAAATGTGCAAGCTGTTAGCTACATTGGTAGTTTACAATATTATATTGGTAGATAAGTCGTATCAGATGAACCGTAAGTTCTATACTAACAGTTCCTTCTATCGCAGTTCTCGTTTGTGAAACTCTCTTCTGTTCTAGCTTTCTAGTCAGCTTTGATCTTCAAAAATTAAAATGCAGTGTCTTCTGAAATTTCTGTTTCTTTTATTGTTCTTTCTCATTAATATTGTTGTTATTTCTCCAGTTATTTTAAACTCAGTAACCCCTGGATGTGCGTTGTGGTTCAGGATGGGCATTGTGGTGCACTGGTTATCGGCTCGGAACGACAAATCGGGGAGCCGAGTTCAAATTCCAGTGTAATTTCCTTGCATTCACTTACGCAAAAATACCCTTGGGAAAGGTGTTAATCCGTCTCTTCCCACCAGTTATGGGATAAATAATAGTACAGATGTGGTTCTGTAGCCTTGGTTGGCAGCCAATCTACCGCAGAAAGCAATGGCAACCTACTACGGGATAATCATCTGCCTAGTCAGTCATGTCACTTTTGAGACATGATCGCCCAAATCGTGTATCACGTATGACACTTAATTGACGGACTGAATATAATATTTGAAAACATGATTAAGGCTTTTACTGGGCAGAAAGTGGGGAACAATTTCATATTGTTATGAAGTTATGAACTGATCCCCCACTAATTACTACTTAATAATGTAATACATTTCTTCCCCCTCTAGCTATGAGGCAAATAACAGGACAGATTAGGTTCTATAGCCTTGGTTGGCAACCAGTCTACCGCAGAAAGTAATGGCAACCAGCTACGGGATAATTTTCTGCCCAGTCAGTCATATCACTTTCGAGACATGATCGCCCAGGCGTGTATCATGTATGGCACTTAACTGGCTGAACCCTTTGCTTGGGATTAAATTAACATTTTTTTTAAGTTATTTGCTATCCCATTATTTTCACGAAAAGGCAGGTAGGAACACGGAACTAATGGTTCGGTGCTGGTTAGGTCTAAAACTGCAGCTTCCTTTCAGTGAGGCAAACCTGTCAAACATGTCTTCAAAATTAGCATTTTCACTTTCTCTTCTCTCCACATGCGGCAATGTCAGGTCATACAATATAGGTTGGTCAATGGATGTACTGAAATAGGACAAAACTGGCTTCATTTTACTGAAAGATCTATAGCGGGTTACCCATTCTATTCCAGTTTATAGTGGGAGTCCGTTCTAGTGAAGGGTAGTTGTATATTGCTGCAGGTTAACGGAAATGGCCTTGTTGTAGATAACCCACTATAAGTCATAAAATGATTATAAAATCAAGAAAAGCAAATTGAGCTGACAAATAACAGTTTATATATACACATATCAATTAAGGTTTTTACAATTAAAGTAATACTTTAAGTATGGGTTCAACGGACGTTAAAATGTTCATGGCAATAAAATGCTGAAAAGAGAATTAATGCTTAGGAATGTGGGAGCGTTTTAAGTAAGGAATGTCTTTGATGTATTCACTCCTTAGGTCAGTAAGTAGTTTTGAGACAGCGAAAGATGAGAGGGAAGGGAAGCTACGATAGTAAGCTGCTTAACGTAGGTCAAAGGGATTCTGATTACACTCCTCTCTCTTTCGGGTCAGTCCGTGTGGGTCTGTCTGTCTGCGTTTGCCTGTCTCGGCTTTTTATATCTTCTTTTTGGATCGCAGCAGATCATTTGGTATTCACACTTGTATTTGATTCTGGGCTTCTCATTGGCCGATAAATAAAATTCGCGTAGGCTCGCGAACGGGAAATTTAATATTTAATAAATTTTTAGTTTTCAACCGGAACAACTGCGCGAATCCAGCTGCGCACCGACGTCTTTTGGTAATTTGCTTTTTGGTTGTGAGGGTGCAAACATCCGGTCCATCGCTTTTGCTCGGTCGGTATCACCACAGATCTATCGTAATTTGCTATGGAAAATCATAATTCTATAAAGGTAGCACAAGAAGATATATTTTAATAATTTTTTGCATTAGTACAACGAGAAGACAGGTGTGAAGACAGGTGTGAGCAAGGAATTAAGAAAGGTGCCGGGTAGGCCTAAAATTGCACCTTACTTCTTTCTTGTGCTTCTATATGCTTTGTTGTTTCAGGACGTAGGCGATCGTGGTTCTCCACATCTCTCTGTCACTTGTGGCTCTTAGCACGCCTTCTCCTGTTACACCACCCAAACCCCGCTCTGCCATCCACTGGCTGAAGCCCATAAATCTAGAATATAAATGTATAGAAACTAGCATGGCCACAAAATGAGGGATCACTTTATATATTGATTATGATATAGATTTGATCCCCCACTTTATACCAACATTATAATTTCTTATAAACAATTGGCATATATCTTCTTCTATGTGCCATGTCCCTTCAGGACGTAGGCGATCGTGGCTTTCCACAACTTTCCGGGTGGCTCTTAGCACGCCTTCTGTTACACCACCCAAACGCCGCTCTGCCATCCACTAGCTGAAGCCCATAAATCTAGAATATAAATGTATAGAAACTATCATGGCCACAAAATGGGGGATCAGTTTATATACTGATTATAATATAGATTTGATCGCCCACTTTATATCCATATAATTTTTTATAAACAGTTGGCATATATCTTCTTCATCTATGTGCCCTGTCCTTTCAGGACGTATGCAATCATGGCTTTCCACGTCTCCCTATCCCTGGTGGCTCTTAGCACGCTTTTTCCTGTTACATCACGCAACCCCCGTTCTGTCATCCACTGCTCAGGCAATTAAAATATGCTATCCGCTGCTTTCTCCTGTCTTTTTTTTTCCATCTATCCGGTCTGTTAGTATCAGGTTCGCCAAACCGTCCTTCCTCATTGCATGTCCCACGAATTTTACTCGACTCTTCCTTGTGCTCAATATTGATTTCCTTTTCGTTTTCCTTCTTTCTAAAACCTCATCATTACTCACATGCTCGGGACAGCAACAGCTCAGCATCGAGATTAACAAAAAACCTGTCGTTGGCAACATTTGATGTCGACAGTCTGTCGTTGTCGAATGTTGCCAAATGGTGATCAATACCTATTTAATGACTGTTACATTATACATTATTTTTATGAAGTAGTAATTAGCGGGGGATCAGTTTATTACTTCATAACAATATAAAACTGAACCCCCACTTCCAAAATGTTGCCAAATGGTGATCAATACCTATTTAATGACTGTGACATTACACATTATTTTTATGAAGTAGTAATTAGCGGGGGATCAGTTTACGACTTCATAACAATATAAAACTGAACCCCCACTTCCAAAATGTTGCCAAATGGTGATCAATACCTGTTTAATGACTGTGACATTACACATTATTTTTATGAAGTAGTAATTAAGGGGGATCAGTTTAATACTTCATAACAATATAAAACTGAACCCCCACTTCCAAAATGTTGCCAAATGATGATCAATACCTATTTAATGACTGTTACATTATACATTATTTTTATGAAGTAGTAATTAGGGGGGATGAGTTTATTACTTCATAACAATATAAAACTGAACCCCCACTTCCAAAATGTTGCCAAATGGTGATCAATACCTATTTAATGACTGTGACATTACACATTATTTTTATGAAGTAGTAATTAGCGGGGGATCAGCTTATTACTTCATAGCAATATAAAACTGAACCCCCACTTCCAAAATGTTGCCAAATGGTGATCAATACCTATTTAATGACTGTTACATTACACATTATTTTTATGAAGGAGTAAATAATGGGGGATCAGTTTATTACTTCATAACAATATAAAACTGAACCCCCACTTCCAAAATGTTGCCAAATGGTGATCAATACCTATTTAATGACTGTTACATTACACATTATTTTTACGGTAATGTTGTGGCTCCCCGACAACAATTGACGGCTATGACACGCGCCCCCAACTTGCCATAGCCGAGAAATGTTACTATACACGTTGCAGTGACTTAACTAAGGCCGAGAATTTTTTCTCACAATTATCGGCCATTGTTAAGCACGAATAAAAATATTGATCAAAATAACGAAAAGAGTCTTTTTTTTTTAGGGAAAAAAAACAGTCGACGACAATTTTAAACTGAAACCAATTTAAAGGTGATAGGGAAGAGATGAAGATGACAGCGACATCTGGTCTTTAAAGCTGAACATGAAAAAGAAGATACAATTAGTCTCTTTAAGCAAGCATTAAATCTTTCAAAATATATTTTTTTGTTCTGAACCAATCTTTTTTTCCTGCATTTCATTAAGAGTAATTCAATATTATTGTTCTCGTTATTATTATTATTATGTCATTTTTCATCATATTTCGATTTCTGTTTTGGTCTCACTACCAACCAAGTCTGCGGGGAGACCTAAGGCAGGTAGTGGCGTGTTGTTATGGCTCCATTTCATGTTTTTCTATCTTCCCTATCATCCCAAGCATTACATAGATAAAGTTTTCCTTAGTGTGTGGGCTGTACTTAATAAGACAATTTTTTGTATATCTCTTAAGCTGGGGTTTCCAGGGATTCTTTCAATGTGTTGTTTTGTTCCATTTTTTATCATTCCAAGTGCACCTACTATCACTGGCACAACTCTTGTTTTCAATTTCCACATTTTTTCTATTTCAATTTCCAGGTCTTTATATTTTGACAGTTTTTCGAATTCCTTGATTGCTATGTTACAATCCGCTGGACAAGCCATATCAATTAATAGACAAGTTTTCTCCTTCTGGTTTTTAACAATAATGTCTGGCCTGTTTGCTTCAATTTTTCTGTCTGTGTAGATGGTGTAATCCCATAGAATGGTTACATCTTCTATTTCTGTAACCGGTGCTGGGTGATGTTCATACCAGTGTTTGTTTACAGCTTTTCCATAATGTTTGCACATTGCCCATTGTAAATATTGCCCAACTCTATCGTGGCGATTTTTATATTCATTTGGGGCAAGCACAGAACAGCCTGAGATTAGGTGGTCTATTGTTTCTTGGTGTTTATCACAAAACCTGCATTTTGGATCCATATTATTATGCATAATATTTGCCTGGAAGTTTCTAGTGAAAAGACTTTGGTCTTGTGCTGCAAGAATAAAGCATGTCATTTTGATCATATTTCGATTTATGCTATGGTCGCACTACCAACCAAGTCTACGGAAAGACCAAAGGCAGGTCGTGGCGTGTTTTTATGGCCCCATTTCATGTTTTTTCTATCTTCCCTATCATCCCTATCGTTACATAGACAAAGTTCTCCTTAGTGTGTGGGCTGTACTTAATAAGACAATTTTTTGTATATCTCTTAAGCTGGGGTTTCCAGGGATTCTTTCAATGTGTTGTTTTGTTCCATTTTTTATCATTCCAGGTGCACGTACTATCACTAGCACGATTCTTGTTTTCAATTTCCATATTTTTTCTATTTCAATTTCCAAGTCTTTATATTTTAACAGTTTTTCAAATTCCTTGGTTGCTATGTTACAATCCGTTGGACAAGCCATATCAATTAATAGGCATTTTTTTTCTTTCTGGTTTTTAAGAATAATGTCCGGCCTATTGGCTTCAATTTTTCTGTCTGTGTAGATGGCGTAATCCCATAGAATGGTGACATCTTCTATTTCTGTAAGCGGTGCTGGGTGATGTTCATACCAGTGTTTGTTTACAGATTTTCCATAGTGTTTGTGCATTGTCCAATGTAAATATCGACCCACTCTATCGTGGCGATCTTTATATTCATTTGGGGCAAGTACAGAACATTCTGAGATTAGATGGTCTATTGTTTCTTGGTGTTTATCACAGAACCTACATTTTGGATCCACATTATTATGTATAATATTTGCCTGAAAGTTTCTAGTGAAAAGACTTTGGTCTTGCGCTGCAAGAATAAAGCCTTCAGTCTCAGATTTTAATCCAGATGCACGTAACTATCGATGAGCTTATTATTATTATTATTATTATTATTATTATTATTATTATTATTATTATTTCTTTCTTTGATTTCTGTTGTATACGCATTTCCTTCCGGGTCCGAAACGGAGACCTAAGGTTCGAAATGGCATCATGACATTTTCCCCTGAGCATTTTTGAGAAAAAAATACCTCCCACAAAAAAAGACCAACAATAAACCCTAAGATCACACACATTTTACATAAATAAAGTCCTTCTTAAGGTGTGCTGTATTTTTTTAGTACAATTTTTTTTTTTTTTTACCATGAATATCATCAATTCATCCATCGGAACAATCAATGCGAGGGCCTCACCTACAACTAGAATTATTGATGTTCACATGTGCCACATTTTTTAAATTTCTACTTCGAGAGCTTTGTATTTTGATAGTTTTTTTAAGATCTTCAAGGATACATTAGCGTCTGCAGGGACTGGCATGTCAATAAGAAGGCACATTCTCTTTCTTTAATCCTCGATGTCTGGGCGATTAGCTTCGATTGTTCTGTCTTTTATTTATTGTAAAGTCGCATAAAATTGTTACAAATCCGATTCTCTGTCACCGGGTCTGAGTGAAGTTTACACAAGTTTCTTGCAGTTTCCTTTCCGTCAAAGTTAGATATTTTCCAGTGCAGACATCGGCTCACTCTATCAAGCTGAGTTTTATATTATTACTAGCAGTATATCCCGGCGTTGCTCGGGGGTAATGAAAACTTTAAAACTAATCCATGGTCCTGGAGCTCAGACTCAGCCTAAAGAATATTTGAAATAATAAAATTGCGACAATTTACCACTCGCACATTGTGCGCGCGCGCGTGTGTGTGTGTGTGTGTGTGTGTGTGTGTATATACTAGCAGTATTGCCCGGCGTTGCTTGGGTGTAATGAAAGCTTTAAAACTAATCCATGGTCCTGGAGCTCAGACTCTTTGGACATTGGCACGAAAGACTAAAAAGCAATAGTTGTTTCCAGTTAAAGCGAAATCGTAGACTGAAAGAAAAATGAATGGATGTAAGTCAAATTTTGATTTCCTTCTATCGATATCAAATAAGTTTTTTCGTCCTAAACTGAATTTTAAAGGTAAATAAGTCCTCTGAGTAAATGGTATCATGGCTGAGACTAAGAACTACAATTATACCTACTTAGAGCCAAACCTGAAGTAAAAACTAAAATAAAAAGACTGAAAAAAATACAGACATACAGGCAGATAAACAGACACACACACAAACATCTTGCCTTTTATATATATATATATATTATCGATTTTCTGCACTATTGTAAGAACTGCAACCTTGAAACTTCTGAATATCGTTTTTTATGTCTTTGGTCTTTGTCTATGAGTGTATGAAATTTGATTAAAATCGGACCACTCCTTCTATAACACGATTTTTTCGATTATCGATTTTCGATATTTATCGGGGGTACCTCGACACAAAACCTACTAAAAACACTCGCAGACGCTTATAGTACAACTGTGTAAATTTTCAAGAAAATCGGTTCAGCCGTTTCGGAGTCTATAGGTAGCGGGGACACACACACACACAGTTACCCCCCTCCACACACACATACACACACACACAGACAAAGTTCCATTTATAAATAAGTTTAGATAGATAGACTATTATTATTATTATTATTATTATTATTATTATGTCATTTTTCATTATAAATCGATTTTTGCTATGGTCGCACTACTTACCATGTCTGCAGGGAGACCTAAGGCAAGTAGTGATGTGTTGTTATGATTCCATTTCATGTGTTTTCATATCTCCCCTAACATCCCTAGCGTTACATAGACAAAGTTCTCCTTAGTGTGTGGGCTGTACTTAATAAGACAATTTTTCGTATATCCCTTAAGCTGGGGTTTCCAAGGAATCCTTCAATGTGTTGTTTGGTTCCATTTTTTATCATTCCAAGTGCACCTACTATCACTGGCACAACTCTTGTTTTCAATTTCCAAATTTTTTCTATTTCAATTTCCAGGTCTTTATATTTTGACAAATTCCTTGGTTGCTATGTTACAATTCGCTGGACAAGCCATATCAATTAATAGACGAGATTTTTCTTTCTGGTTTTTTTATCTGGATTTGTCGTATAATCACATAATTTAGAGTAGGCAAAGGATGTTATTGACAAAAATCTTTAATGTAATATATAACCTATAGCAGGGGGTACACATTTGTAAACGTCAGTTTGTTTTTAACTGTTTAGTTGAATTTGTTATTTGAGTCAATGCGTTTACCCTTGTTCTTTCATATATTATCGTAAAAGACTATATATATAGTTTATAAAGGAAAACTCAACACGTCACATTAGTTATAAACAATAGTTCATTTCAATGAGCTTAATTAGCTCATATCATCAGACTCTTTTACAATATTTCCTCCATCTGGCATAAAATGTCTGCCGGAATGAACGTTTTCTTAAAATGAAGAGGGAACATAATAGAAATAATAATAATAAACATAAGATTACAAACAAATAAATAAATGACAATAAATGTAAGGGGAAGAAGGAAAGAAAGAAGGAAGGGAAGGAACGGGGGGAAAGGGGAGAAAGAGATAGAGTCCAGTTCCAAATATGGGTAGTATCCGTTTGAAGTTATTTTGACCGTCTTAGATGGCATGACCTCTGAAAACAAACAATTCCCCTGACTTTAGGCGTCTATTTGACCCCATCAGGTCAACCCACTTATACTAACTTTTATCCACATATACCTATGTGTACATTCCCACATATACTTACCCTTTGATTTTATTTAAGTTTACATATCCACTGATTTATTTTTTTATTTTTTTTATCTTTTTAGGTCTTAGCGTTTTCATACTCCTACATATATACGCTTCATAGGCGTTGGGCTTCTGTGCGCCTACGTAGTGCAGTGTATATACGCACTCCCATATCACGTTAAATAAATTGTCGTATTCTCAATCTCGCATATATTTATATACACAAGATGTATATGAGATAATTAGGTACATATTTAAGCCTATATACCCAAACACAATTATATATATGTGTGTATGTATGTGCATATGTACACAAACAAGACCGCATATGCATGCACTCACCCATATACATAATTTATAACTTATACAAGTATATATATATATATATATATATATATATATATATATATATATATATATATATATAATGCATTTATTATTGAAAAAACACGGTATTTTTAGTGCATGTTCAAACTGAGTGGTGAAGGATGAGTTCTTACGGTGCTTGGTACTTGTGTCAATTGTTGAAGAATGGATGAGGGGGAGTAAATTCAACTGGCTAGGAACAGGAAAATTACTGATGACCAACCACTCCCTTAAATCTTGTGCAAAAACCATTGTATTTTGCGTAATATGCCTATACCTGTTGATATGAAATGGATTTATAATTTTCCCCGTGTTATTTGCACGAGAAGAAATGTAACGCAGTACCATGTTTAACGAATGTAAGGAATGATTATATATATAACGAATTGCTATATGTGACGAATATAACGAATGACTAAATGTAACAAATCGAGGTACGTAACAAATGTAACGAATTAGTGTATGCAACGATTGTAATGAACAACTACACAGAACGGATATAACGAATGTCTATATGTAACAAATATAACGATTGATTATCCCTCAGTAAGTTGCCATTACTTTCTGCGGTAGACTGGTTGCCAGACAAGGCTATAGAACACAATCTGTCCTATTATTTGACTCATAGCTAGAGGAGGAATACCCAGTAGAAGCCTTAATCATATTTTCAACTATTATATTCAGTCAGTCATTTAAGTGCCATACGTGATACACGCGTGGGCGATCATGTCTTGAAAAAGACATGACTGACTAGTCAGAAGATTATCCCGCAGTGGGTTGCCATCGCTTTTGCTGTAGACTGGTTGCCAGACAAGGCTATAGAACCCAGCCTGTCCTGTTATTTAACCCATAGAGGGAAGAGACGGATTAATACCTTTCCTAAGGGTATTTACCCGTAAATGAATGCAAAGAATTCAACTAGAATTCGAACTCGGCTCCTCGATTTCTCGTTCCGAGTCAATATCCACTACACCACAACGCACACCGAAAGCGTTAATGCTGGTTAGATTACTTAAGGAAGTTCTGAGTATTTGGAGAGACTTGCTTCCCCAACGATATCGCTGAAGCGAAGAAAGAAAGAAAGAAAGAAAGAGTACAAAAAAGAGAGAGCAAGAAAAAGGAATAAAAAAGAAAGAGAAAGAAAGAAATCGAAAAAGAAAAGAAAAAACTAAAAGGAAGAAAGAAATGACGTGAATAAAGAAATGAATTCGAAAAAGACAGAATGAAGGAAAAATCTGAAAAAGAAAGAAAGAGAGAAGGAAAGAAATTAATAAGTAAATAAAATAAATAAAAAAGACAGATATAAAAAAAATAAAGAATAAAGAAAAATAAAGATTGAAAGAGATAAAAAAAGAAAAAGATAAAGTTAAATTAAGGAAGATAGAAAAAAATAAAATAAAATAAAATAAAAAAGAAAGAAATATGAACAAAGAAAGAAAGAAAAAGAAACCAATTAATAACGGAAGAAAGAAATTAAAAAAAAAGGTGGGTATTAAACTCATTGTAAGACAGTTTTTCCGTCTTACCCTTCTGAATTATTTCATTTTCTTCGAAAGCCTTCAGGCCATCAGACGTGTAGTCTACATTCAAAGAGAAAAAAAAATCATAGCCAATGAAACTCGGAAATCCTCTCAGAACGACGCTTCCGGCGCTGACATCACGATCCCCATGACGTCACAAACAATGGCCGATGTTTGATTTGGATTTTAATTTCTGTTAAACGGTGACCTGTGAACGAAGTTGAAATAGTCAGAAAATATGCGGCCTCCAAGGTTCAAGTGCTGTTACGATGTCCCTGAACGCTCTCCATCAAGACACACCCACAACGATGTCAGAATCATGGCAGAGTTCACTGTTCGTCGACTTTGGCTTCGTTAACCTTTTTCGAGCTGATCTGGGAACGAACCAAATTTTGGTTTCTTTTAAAATATTAATGAATTCATGAACCTTCAGTTAACACCGTTTAGGTACATTCACTTTTTCGGCATAAATTTTCGATACCTAAGTTTAAAATGAAATTTTTAAAATGAAAAAACGTTCTTAAAGATTTCATTTTAGATTTAATTAAAAGCTTAATGATTAACTTTATTATTTCCATTAAGTAAAAAATTCTGGTGTATTTCAGATAGAAATTACATAGATTGGAAGTCACATTTAATTTTAAATTTCTTAAAAGTTTCTTAAAAGCGACCAAACAAACAAAAATTCATCGATTTTTAAAATATTTCAAAAGGTGTTTGACACTTTATTTTAGTAAAATTAGAAAATTAAAAGTTAAATTAATTTGATTTTAAAGAAATATTACTTACTTTTAGCATAAAAAAGTAATATACAACCAATTATTAACGATTGGTCGTGTTCATCTGATCGAATGTTTGAAGGATTTTTGAATGACGAGGCGATGACAGCTTTCTACGCATGAACATAAAAGCAATTTTCATAAATCTAAGAGAAGGGACAAAACTCTTAAATTACGTAACCTTTTCCATATAATGGCAGTTTTAGTCAACCATACATGAAAATAAGGAATGTATTAAGTAAATAAAAATTATTTAAAAAATAGTTCGGCACCTCTACCTTTAATAATCTTTGCAATTTTGAACTCGTAAATTTTGTTTCCATTTAATTATTTTATAACTTCCAGGGAACACACAAATACAGAATTTTACAAGATTTTAAACTATTAAATTATTATAATTAAAATGTAAAAAAAATTGAAAAAAATTCTTGTGAAAATTCATTATTCATCAAAAAATTTTTATTTCTTCAGATGATCATGTCTTTAATATTATCTATTTACAAAACCACTTAAAAGCTTTTCTAATACAGTAATGTCATAGTTTTATTGGATTTATTATTTTTCAATTTAGAGCAGATTTTCATTTAGTTGGGCACTTCTTCTATGTGCCCTGTCCCTTCAGGACGTAGGCGATCATGGTTCTCCACGTCTCCCTATCCCTTGTGGCTCTTAGTATGTTTGCTCCTGTTGCTCCTGGCAACCCCCGTTCCGTCATCCACCTGATCAGACCCTGCAAATATGTTATCCGCTGCCTTCCTCTGTCTCTCCTTCTTTCTATCTGACCAGTCAGTATCAGGTTCTCCAGGCTCTCCTTCCTCATTGCATGTCCCAGGAACTTCAGTTGTCTCTTCCTGATGCTCAGCATCAATTTCCTTTTTGTTGCCATTCTTTCCAACACCTCGTTGCTTGTATGCTCAGTCCACGATATCCGTAGCATCCTTCTGTAGAACCACATTTCGGCCGCTTCCAGTTTTGTCCTCATTTTCGATGATATTGTCCAGCATTCACAGCCGTATTGAAGAACTGACATCACGTAGCAGTCTAGCACTCTTTTCTTCGTTTCTATTGAGATTTTCCTGTTGGGCACTAATTACAAAAAAAATAAAAAAATAAATAAAGTAGGTGATTTACAATCTCCAAAGACTCCGACTTCTAACAAAAAAAATTGTCAGGTCACAAAAGGTTATGTGCAAAATTTCATGAAATTAAGGGGGGGGGGACACATTTTTTTTTTAAAATTTACTAATATTTTCTCAAAAGAAATGTTTTTTTTTAAAATAATTTCATTCATTTGTAAATAAGTCCTGTAAATTTCATTAAAATCGGACAATTATTTGATTTTTACAAGAATTTTCAAATTAATGTTTTCTACAGAAAAAAAAACGAGGAAAAAAAATCAATGTTAATTGTTGGAGTAATCGATGACGTAAACAAGATTTTAACCAAAATTTCGATCATGGTAGAAAGGATTAGAAATTAAAAAAAAAAAACAATGAAAAAAAATACTTTGTTCGTTCTTCTAAATAATAACATGAACATTTTGACGATAAAATTTTATTTTCGTTAAGTTTGTGGCCTTTATCATGACATTATGCTGTTCTTCCCGCGAATTACTGGAGGTCCCTATTTAACCCTAACCCTTTCATTGGCTATTTTCTTAATTGAGAAAGAATAACAATAATAATATATTGTAATAATTAAATATTATTTTTATACGTACATTTTGGTTTTAATTACAAAAATCAAGACATTACAATATACTTGTAAAAATATTTTTCCTTACTTTTTTTAATCAATTCACCCCATTCAAGGTGATAATGCCGTTAAGACACAAGTAGCTACTGGGTTGGTTGTTTTGTTTTATGGCATATCAACACCTCGGTGGGTCATTTATTACCAACTAAAGTTTATTTATTTATTGCTTGTAATACCTTTTTCTTTCAATAATTTAATTTTTTTTTTAATAAGTTTTGTGTCTAGTAATACTTTTTTCTTTTCGAGTATCAAGATTCATTGGGATTTGTTTTTAAGGGCAGGGTCCCCAAGTCCTACCCTGCTATTTAACTCATAACTGGAGGGAAGGGACGGATTAATACCTTTCCCAAGGGTACCAGTGCTTAAGTGAATGCAGGTTATTCAACTGGAATTCGAACTCGGCTCACCGATTTCTCTTTCCGAGCTGATATACCACAACGCACATCCGTCATTAAAGGCTGACAGCACCTGGCATTCCCAAGTGAAGTAGCTACTGGCAGTGGAAGTACTTTAGAAGGAACCAGAAACCTGATAGTAAAAAAAAAAAACAAGGGATAAAACTCTGCTCCAGTTCAAAAGAACGGGGAGGAATATGGACTGGGTGTCGTAATGCTAAATTTCGGAACTCCGTCATAATGTAATGCTTAGCAAGCTTGTCACAGTTAAGTGCCATAGGCTTGGGCGATGATGTCTCGAAAGAGACATGACTGACTGGATAGAAGATTATCCTGCATAAGGTTGCCATTGCTTTCTGCTGTAGACTGGTTGCCAGCCAAGGCTACAGAACCCAATTTGTCCTATTATTTGACTCATAGCTAGAGGGGGAAGAGATGTATTATATTATTAATTAGTAATTAGTGGGGGATCAGTTATTACTTCATAACAATATAAAACTGATCCCCCACTTCATGCCCCATAGAAGCCTTCATCATGTTTTCAACTATTATATTCAGTCAGTTAAGTGCCATATGTAATACACGCTTGGGCGATCATGTCTCGAAAGAGACATGACTGACTGGACAGAAGATTATCCCGCAGTAGGTTGCCATTGCTTTCTGCGGTAGACTGGTTGCCGACCAAGGCTACAGAACCCAATCTGTCCTGTTATTTAACCCATAACTGGAAGGAAGAGACTGATTCATGCCTTTCCCAAGGGGATTTGCGCGTAAGTGAATGCAATGAATTCGGCTGGAATTCGAACTCGGCTCCCTGATTTCTCGTTCCGAGTCGATATCCAATGTACCACAACGCACATCCCTTGTCTCACAAGCTTGTCTCACTAAATCAATTACAGCTGAATAGTGAGCTCGGTCCTCACTAGGTGCCACATATTTTCGTCCTCGTTGCTACGCTAACTAAAATAATTTTCCGAATTTGTGAGGTGAGGGATTAATGTACCTTATTTATAGTCAAATTGCTGTCCATATCTTTACTGTTACTATCACAACGTTTCAGTCATTATACCTTTCGGCTTTCTTCAGCTATTTTTACTAGAGGTAACCTTCAAGGGATTTCAAAATACCACAAATACCCTTGGGAAAGGTATTAATCCGTCTGTTCCCTCCAATTATGGGTTAAATATTAACACAGATTGGGTTCTATAGCCTTGGCTGGCAACTCTTACTAGTTTATTTAAAGTCAGAAAATATTTTTAGCTTGCTGCTTGTAAGTTTCTATTTTTAGATAATAAGTCTTACTAATTAACCCGTAGCTGGGAGGGGAAAAGGTGGAATCGTAATCTCCCCAAGAGTATTTGCGTGTAAGTGAATATAACGAACCCAACTGGAATTAGAACTCGGTTTACAGATTAACAAGGCTCGACGTTGCTTAACTTCGATGATCTTACGGGAACTGGACAACTGATAACAGAACTAGAAATCATTTGAATATTGGTCTGGAACGAGTAATCGGAAAGTCGAATTCGGAGTTCGAATTTTAGTCGAGTTCGTTACATTCACTCACACGCAAATACCCTTGGGAAAAATGTTACTATATCCAGACAGTTAAGACTGGGGTATTTCGGAGCGTTTGTCTCAATGAAAGCCAGGTCATAATGGATAAAAGCAATCAGATTATAAGGGTAAGGGGGTAGAGAATTGAAATGACAAGAAAAAAAAAACCAGACCCTTTCAATGTCAGCAATGAGACATTTGGATGTATACACATGTATCTTAGCATGTCTGCAAAGATATCGTGTGTATTCGTAACATCCATCTCTTCTCCCTCCAACTATGGGTTGAATAACAGGACAGACATTTACAAATCAACCATCCGTCCGTGCATAGAATACTGCTGTCATATATGGTCAAGCACCCCTGCTGTTCATCTCAGTGTTCTCGACAGGCTCCAAAGGAGAATCTGTAATGTGATAGGTACCGACTTGGCGGCTCGACTCAGCCACTTTCTCACTGGCGAGATGTGGCTTCCCTCTGTCTATTCTACAAATATTTTCATAGCTTCTGCTCTGATGAACTTAAGTCACTGGTTCCCCCGCCACAAGAATTTACTCGTGCAACCAGACCGGCAACAAAGTCCCACCCATTTACAGTTAGATCAACCAAATGCAGCTGACAATTCTACTCCAGTAGCTTCTTTTCTCGCACTTCCTGCCTGTGGAACTCCCTTCCATATAATTGCTTTCTGACAGCTACTACCTCCTGGAATTTAAATGCAATGTCAATACCCACCTATTATCTACTTGACTCCAGTCCTTTCTACATCACCCCATATATTTTGTTCTTTTCCTTTGTCTCTACCTTCGCAACTGTCTTCACACCTGTGTTTCCATCTTTCTCTTGCCCTTTCTCTGACACACCCTGTAACTGGTTTGTCTTTCTCTTCACTCTCCTCCTGTCTAAACTTTTACTCTTATGTAGCCCCCTGCGCATCAGTGGCGGTACTGCCTTGCTTGAGGTGAAATAATTAAAAAAAAGATTAGGTTAAACAGCCTTGAATGGCAACCAATCTAATGCAGAAATAATTCGCAACCTAATGGAGGAAAATCTTTAAACACTCTTTTAACCCTGCCTTGAGCCAACATTGAAGAGGAGGTTCATAAAATTAACATGAGAAAAAAATTTCATGTTCATGCACAGTCTGTGACAATGCTGAGTAAGCGTTTACTTATTATTATCATTATTATTATTATTATTATTAAATAATGTAAAAAGCATCTAAAATTAACCAACTGATGTCAAAATTTTAATTCACCTAATACACGACCAAAGAGCCACTCAAGGTAGACGGTTACTGATTTTTTTATGGACATAAAAATTGTAGATAATGAGGATACATACGATAAATGATAGTTGACTCTAGATTTGAAGAGCTTAACATTGTAGTGGTTAGGGAAGCATCTTCTCGGGAGTCATTCCCACAAAGAAGCTTCTCCTGGGTAGCAGGTGTCGGAATGGAACTTCCTCCTGCCAGTTTTGTTAGAAACAAAGAAAAAGGGGCTAAACTACTATGTGATATTAATCTAATTGTCCGGCAATCAATGCTGGACAATCTCCCAATAAGTGATGGCAAAACAAAGGGCAAAACAAATATGGTTCTAGAGAAGGATACTAAGCAACGGCGAAGTCTTAAAGGTGATGGTAACAAATGTATTTGGCATTAGTTAAGATGACCTCAAGTCTATTTGTTTTGTCAGAGAACGTTCGTGTAAATAATTAATATCTATCTATTACAGTTTTAGTTGGCTGATAATGTTGATGAGCGTCTGTGCGTCTTGGTGGATATTCTTATTTAAGGCTGATAGCGTGTCAGTCACTTAAGTGCCATACGCGAAACACGCTTGGGCGATCATGTCTCGAAAGAGGCATGACTGACTGGGCAGAAGATTATCCCGCAGTAGGTTGCCATTGCTTTCTGCGAAAGCGTGTAGTGGATAGAAAATTAAGAATTAAAAGCAACCTTCTTCTTCACTTTTACAAAAATTCACAATGACGTGTGAAATCCTGTTTCCCCCCCACCCCCGCAAATAGAAAAAGGACTGACCATGTGCTTAAAATAAAAGTCGAAACCGGATTTCGCGAGTAGATGATTTTCTGACCAATGGAAGCGATTTGCAAGACCCAAAAGACCTCGCGATCCAGTGCGAAAAATCTAAATGACTATAAATGACTTCAATCAGCGTTAGTCAGCCAGAGATGGAAGCAGCAGAGACGACAAGCTAAAATGCAACGGGAGAAGCTTTAAGTCTGTCCCGGATATTCGTCCTCTCTCCCTCTCTCTCTCCTTCTTTCTCGTGTGCTGATTCCTTTTACTTTTTCGTCTCCATCTAAAGACACTCTTACCAAACAAACGCTCATACATACATACATACATACATACACACATACATACACATAAACTCTTTCCAACAAAATTACTACTACGAACATTTCTACAACCCTTGATGCCCTTAACTCATTACTTGTTTCTCATTGAACATTAATTGCTACTACCAATTCTTGTTATTCTTTCCTTTTAATAAATTTCGATTTTAACATGAAAAACATATCTTTTATTCTTCGACTATTCTACATTATTCTTCACAAATTCCACAAACTCCACCCTTCTGCCATTGCTTTCTGCGGTAGACTGGTTGCCGACCAAGGCTATAGAACCCAATCTGTCCTGCTATTTAACCCATAACTGGAAGGAAGAGACGGATTAATACCTTTCCCAAGGGTATTTGCGCGTAAGTGAATACAATGGATTCAGCTGGAATTCGAACTCGGCTCGCCGGCTTCTCGTTCCGTGGTTCTACAGAAGGATGCTGCGGATATCGTGGACCGAGTATGTGAGCAATGATGAGGTTTTGGAAAGGATGGAAACGAAAAGGCAATTAATATTGATTATCAGGAAGAGACAACTAAAGTGCCTGGGACATGTAATAAGGAAGGAGGGCTTGGAGAACCTGATACTAACAGGTCAGATAGAGGGAAAAGAGACAGAGGAAAGCAGCGGATAACATATTTAAAAGGCCTGAGCAGGTGGATGACAGAACGGGGGCTGTGAGACGTTACAGGAGAAAGTGTACTAAGAGCCACCAGGAATAGGGAGACGTGGAAAGGTCATGATCGCCTACGTCCTGAAAGGACATGGCATATAGAAGAAGAAGAAGAAGAAGAAGAAGAAGAAGAAGAAGACATTTCTTCGTGGAAAAAAAGAGAAATCATTTTTGAACAGGAGAGTCACTAGCACTAAATAAGAAACGTCTAAAGAAATTACAACGAATTCTGGGCAATATTCAGGATTCGACATTTCAAACGTGAAGAAAAGAGTTCATAGACAGATAATGAAGAGACTGAGAACTAAATAAATAAATAAACTCCATAGGCGTGTCAAATTCAGCTCGTACCATATACTTATTCCAAGGAACATCTTCCGGAAGATGAGAAATTAATGGTAGAAATTTAGCTTCTCATGAAAGAAATCGACGCCATAGGGGAAAAAAAAGGGTAATCTTTTTTTAACAGCTGCATGAATATCACATTCGTTAGAATTTCATTTCGATCATATTTTTAGATTCAAGTCAACATCACACTGATTAAATTACTGATTAAAAGCTGATAAAACGTATGTGTATATTATCGGTAAAATCACACACACACACACACATATATATATATATATAACTATTAACATAAAATAAATATTAGTAGATAATACTAAAATATTAAGCAGGGCACACTGAAAAGAGAGACACAAAACCTCAGATGCAATTATTATACAAAAGAAACCACCTACATTAAATATGTCTGTATAAAATATTTAATATACACACAAAACAGCAATAATCATATAATAATTCTGCTTGTTCCTTCCTTACTTACTTTGTGCCTCCGTCCATTACGCCACTGAAGAAAGATAACACACTTACTCTCTACACGAGCTTTTCCTTCCCCTCTATCTTTTTATAATCTATAAACGCTACTCTCCTCAGCCTTTCTCTCACTTTTGCCAAACGGAAGGGTAATAAAGAGTGAGAGAGTAGGAGGAGAGAGCCTATAGCATATAATAATTCTGCTTGTTAATTCTTGAGTTTGTTAGTGCCTCCGTCCATTACTCCACTGAAGAAAGATAACACACTTACTCTCTACACGAGCTCTTCCTTCCCCTCTATCTTTTTATAATCTATAAACGCTACTCTCCTCAGCCTTTCCCTCACCTTTGTGAAAACGGAATCATATAATAATTCTGCTTGTTCCTTCCTTAGTTAGTTACTTAGTTCCTCCATCCGTTACGCCACTGAAGAAAGATAACACACTTACTCTCTATACGAGCTTTTCCTTTCTCTCTACCTTTTTATAATCTATAAACACTACTCTCTTGGTTTTTTTTGTGTTTTATTTTGCTAGGTAAGGCAAGGATTTCGTTTAAGTCCATGTCTCACAATAAAATTTCTACAATACCAAAATTAATTTTGAATTAAAGATTAATATATTTATAAACTTAATACAAAACAAAATTATTATGAAAAAACAATATTGAAAACAAAGCATGAAAAACATTGAAACGAAGAATTTTTTTCTCCCTTACTACTCTACCAAAACGAAACCACAAATTTTAGCAAAACTTAGCATTACATATCCAGTAAACAGAAGATATTTTCTTTGAAATTTCGTTCTTCCTCAAAGAGGACTTCGGTTTCAATTTGGATAATTCCAGCCAATGCATTTTTTTGGCGATAGCGCGTGGTCTAAGGGGGAGGGGGAGACAGAGAAACGAATAATAATGCTATTAAATATTTTACAAGACAAAAATCAATTTTAAATTAAACATTAATATATTTATAAACTTAATAAAAAAAATAAATTAAATTATTCTGAAAAAACAATATTGAAAACAAAGCATGAAAAACAGTGAAACGAAGAATTTTTTTTTCTCTACCAAAACGAAACCACAAATGTTAGCAAAACTTAGCATTACATATCCAGTAAATGTGCGTTGTGGTGCAGTGGATATCGACTCGGAACGACAAATCGGGGATCAAAGTTCGAAATCCAGTTAAATTCCTTCACTTACGCACAAATACCCTTAGGAAAGGTATTAATCCGTCACTTCCCTCCAGTTATGGGTTAAATAACAGGACAGCTTGGGTTCTATATCCTTGGCTGGCAACCAGTCTTCCACAGAAAGTAATAGCAACCTACTGAGGGATAACCTTCTGCCCAGTCAGTCATGTCTCTTTTGAGACATGATCGCCCAAAGCGTGTATCACGTATGGCATTTTAACTAACTGTTAGGATGTGCGTTGTGGTGCAGTGATTGTCGGCTTGGAACGAGAAATTAGGGAGCAGAGTTCGAATTCCAGGTAAATTGATTGCCTTCCCTTACGCACGAATACCCTTGAGAAAGATATTAATTCGTCTCTGAGTGAGTGAGAATTATAGTTAAAAACATGAGTAAGGATTCTACTGGGCAAAAAGTGGGGGATTAGTTTATTAATGGTAAGACGTAATAAACTGATCCCCACTAATTACTACTTAATAATATAATACATCACTTCCCCCTTTAGCTATGAGTCAAATAATATGACAGATTGGGTTCTATAGCCTTGGCTGGCAACCAGTTTACCGCAGAAAGTAATGGCAACCTACTGAGGGATAATTTTATGCCCAGTTAGTCATATCTCTTTCGAGTTATGTTCGTCCAAGGCCTGTATCACGTATGGCACTTAATT
The DNA here is from genome assembly GCA_037127315.1 of Ascarosepion bandense. Lineage (NCBI taxonomy): Eukaryota > Metazoa > Mollusca > Cephalopoda > Sepiida > Sepiidae > Ascarosepion > Ascarosepion bandense. The sequence goes on along the minus strand of JBBBDQ010002309.1, from coordinate 243,655 downwards.
GACTGACTGAATATAATAGTTGAAAATATGATTAAGGCTTCTACTGGGCATAAAGTGAGGGGTCAGTTTTATATTGTTATGAAGTAATAAACTGATCCCCACTAATTACTACTTAATAATATAATACATCTCTTCCCGCTCTAACTATGAGTCGAATAATAGGACAGATTGGGTTCTATAGCCTTGGCTGGCAACCAGTCTACCGCAGAAAGTAATGGAAACCTACTACGGGATAATCTTCTCCCCAGTCTCTTTTGTGACATGATCGCCCAAAGTGTGTATCATGTATGGCACTTAACTGACTGATCACAATAAATGCACAGTGTGGATTTAATGAAACGCACGTCAAGATATATATATATTTTTTTTAATCGTATCACCCCGAGCAAGGCGGTAACGCCACTAATGTGCAGGGGGCTACGTAATAGTGAAAAGAATGGAAAAGAGAAAGCCGGAAACCACATCCTAAACAGGGAACAAGGGATGAGCCTCTTAACCTGTTCAATAGACGTGGATGGTGTGTGAACCGGGCGATAGATAGCTCTATCTACTCCAATTGAAAAAGTGAGAAGATTGGAAAAGAGAAAGCCGGAAATCACATCCTAAACAGGGAACAAGGGATGAGCCTCTTAACCTGTTCAATAGACGTGGGTGGAGTGTGAACCGGGCGATAGATAGCTCTATCTACTCCAATTGAAAAAGTGAGAAGATTGGAAAAGAGAAAACCGGAAACCACATCCTAAACAGGGAACAAGGGATGAGCCTCTTAACCTGTTCAATAGATGTGGGTGGAGTGTGAACCGGGCGATAGATAGCTCTATCTACTCCAATTGAAAAAGTGAGAAGATTGGAAAAGAGAAAGCCGGAAACCACATCCTAAACAGGGAACAAGGGATGAGCCTCTTAACCTGTTCAATAGACGTGGGTGGAGTGTGAACCGGGCGATAGATAGATCTATCTACTCCAATTGAAAAAAAAAAGAAGAAAAAAAAACAAAGTGAGAAGATTGGAAAAGAGAAAGCCGGAAACCACATCCTAAACAGGGAACAAGGGATGAGCCTCTTAACCTGTTCAATAGATGTGGGTGGAGTGTGAACCGGGCGATAGATAGCTCTATCTACTCCAATTGAAAAAGTGAGAAGATTGGAAAAGAGAAAGCCGGAAACCACATCCTAAACAGGGAACAAGGGATGAGCCTGTTAACCTGTTCAATAGACGTGGGTGGAGTGTGAACCGGGCGATAGATAGATCTATCTTATTTGATTATTGATGCTCTTTAACTATTCAAACACAAGAAATCAGCAGATAAAAGTTTTGACTTTCATTTTTTTCTGTAATTCAAGCTGAATAATATTTGTTTTATGAATGCAATGAATTCAACTGGATTCGGCTCCCCGATTTCTCGTTCCGAGCCGATATCCACTGCACCACAGACGCACATCCGCGCCGACCTAGTACTGAATTCTTAAATTCATAAAGTCTAGGTACTATAGAAAACAGTTCAGCGAACAGTAATCATGAAATTATTCTTGTAAATAATACATCTTAAACCATTTCAACCGTAAAATGATGAGACCTTGCCGCCAATCTGGTACTGCACTTACAACTACAGTCTAGGTACCTAGTAGGAAAGAAGTCTATTGGAATGGTAATCATGAAAAAGCGTTCTCAGGAAGAGTTACATCTAACCATTTCAACCGGTAAAATGATGAGACCCTTGCCGCCAATCTAGTACTGCACTTAACTATAGGCCCAGGTACCATAGAAAAACAGTTCATTAGAACAGTAATCATGAAAGCACTTAGAAGTATTACATCTAAACCACTTAACTGTAAAATGATGAGACCTTTGCCGCCAATCTAGTACTGCACTTAAAATTCATAAAGTCTAGGTACTATAGAAAACAGTTCATTAGAACAGTAACTGCTAGAAAGTATTTTAGAAGGTTACATCTAACCATTTCAACTGTAAAATGATGAGACTGCCGCCAATCTAGTATCGTAATTTAACCATAAAGTCTAGGTACCATAGAAAACAGTTCATTAACAGTAATCATGAAAGTTATTCTTAGGGAAGCAGACCAACTCATTTGGCAATTAAAATGATGAATTCGCCGCCAATCTAGTACTGCACCGAATTCATAAAGTCTAGGTACCAGAAAATAGTTCATTAGAACAGTAATCAAGGAGCATTCTTAGGAAGGTTGGTCTAACCATTTCAACTGTAAAATGATGACCTGCTGCCAATCTAGTACTTACTTAAATTCATAAAGTCTAGGGTAACAGAAAACAGTTCAAATAGAACAGTAATCATGAAAGTATTCTTAGGGAAGGTTACATCTAACCATTTCAACTGTAAAATGGATATTCTGCCACAATCTAGTACTGCACTTGCACCATAAAGTCTAGGTACCATAGAAAACAGTTCACGGGAACAGTAATCATGAAATTATTTTTGTGGGAAGGTTATACCCAACCATTTCAACTGTAAAATGATGAGACTCTGCTGCCAATCTAGTACTGCAAAATTTCAAATTCAAAGTTCAGGGTAACCATAGAAAACAGTTCATTAGAACAGTAATCATGAAAGTATTCTTAGGAAGGTTTACCCAACTATCATAACTGTAAATGATGAGACCTTGCCATGCCAATCTAGATACTGGCACTGAATTGAAGGAAGTCTAGTACCATAGAAAACAGTTCATTAGAACAGTAATCATGAAATTATTTTAGAAGGTTACATCTAAATACATTTCAACTGTAAAACAATAGGACCTTGTTGCCAATTTTATACTGCACTTAAATTCATAAATTCTATATATACAATAAAGGAACGTTCCTCTGAATAATTATCATGAAGGTATTTATAGAAAAAGATACGTTACGGGGGCGGGAAAAGGACTGAACCCGAGATGCCGGGTGAGAATTAACAACATTTCAGATTCTTCTTTCGATTATATCATGAGTCTGTAGATTCAGAAGCTCAAAAGCAGACATGGCTGCAATATTCAAAACTAAAATGAATGCTGCATTTAAAAATAGGCAAGATCTATTCCGGTGAACAAAATGAACCAACCTTCTTTGCCGCAGACTCAATATAACACATTACGGAATAAATCGCGGGTCTAACTAATAAAACAATATCTTTTAGGCAAAATTTGACTTTATTCATCAACATAGTCTCCTCCTTCTAGGGTAATACACTGATTCCAACGCTTCTCTAACAGTTCCATACCTTTTTTGTAGAACGATTTGTCTTTGGCCGCAAAATACTCCTTAGTTTCCCATATCACTTCCAGCATTCACTTACGCACAAATACCCTTGGGAAAGGTATTAATCCGTCTCTTCCCTCCAGTTTTGGGTCAAATAATAGGACAGATTGGGTTCTATAGCCTTGGCTGGTAACCAGTCTACTGCAGAAAGCAATGGCAACCTACTACGGTATAATCTTCTGCCCTGTCAGTCATGTCTCTTTCGAGACATGATCGCCCAAAGCGTGTTTAACGTATGGCAATTAACTGACTGACTGAATATAATAGTTGAAAACATGATTAAGGCTTCTACTGGGAATAAAGTGGGGGATCTGTTTATTATTGTTATGAAGTCATAAACTGATCCCCCAGTAATTACTACTTAATACTATAATACATCTCTTCCCCCTCATGCTATGAGTCAAATAATAGGACAGATTGGGTTCTATAGCCTTGGCTGGCAACCAGTCTACTGCAGAAAGCAATGGCAACCTACTGCGGGATAATCTTCTGCCCTGTCAGTCATGTCTCTTTCGAGACATGATCGCCCAAAGCGTGTATCACGTATGGGACTTAACTAAGAAGGGAAAACCTCTACTGCAGCAAGCAGTTTGAATCCGAATTTTTTTCTGGTTGCCAACCAAGGCTCTAGGTCCCAGTTTGTCTTGCTGTTTACCTACAACTGGTTTTAACCGTATAAAACTACAAATTTTTAATGATTACGCCCTCGAGCTGTGAGTGCTTGGTAATATGAGTACTCTGTTATCTAACATCTACGAAATACTGTGAAATGGTTATCCGGGTTTTAATTGAGAAAAACAGACTGGTAAACTTTGAAACAGAAAAAAATAAGCATGCGTGTTCTGGGAAATGTAGTTATTTGTTGATTTGTGTGATATTTCTGCTTTTTCGCTTTTTAGTTACTGATTATGCATTACTTGTTAAGCGCAACCACTGTTTTTTGAGTCGGTGTGCCAGTTATCGTAAAAGATCAGGAAACGAAGGCCTTTCACAAGGCTTTTTCACTGTCAAAGTAATGAGATGGTGTTTTTGACATTTGCTTCAAGAATCTGTCTTACCCACCACCACCACTACCACCACCTTCACGTATTCATCATAACGTTTTCCTTTTTTTTATTTTGCATCTGTCGTAGTTCGTTTTAATCACAATTATGAATATTAATCTCTTCAATTTTGGGTCCTCAAAGGATTTACATTTTTTCTGAATGCTTTTTGAATTTTTCTGTTGATTTTGATTTTGATCCTTCGTGAGGGTAACGTTCGTTCTTTTGATCCCAAATATCTGTTCCATTCCATCATGCTTTTTCTCCATCTCTTTTCTAAATTTCTTTTACGTATGTCCTATACGCCCCTTCGTGCTCTCTCTCTCTCTCTCTCTCTCCCTCCCTCCCTCTCTCTCTCTCTCTCTCTCTCTCTCTCTCTCTCTCTCTCTTGCTACCTTTCATTCCTCGGCTTTTCTTGTTCTCCGCGTCGTTTATTGGATTTGTCTTGACGCTTTTCTTGTTCGTTTCTTTCTTTCTTTTAGGGTTCGTCATTTTAGGGTTCGTCATTTTTTTTCTTTCTTCCTGCGTTTAGTTCTTTTTCTTTTTTACTTCATTTCTATATTTAACTCCTTCTTCTTTTTTTCTTTCTTTCTTTCTTTTCTTCTTTCTTTCCTTCTTTTTTTCTTTTTTCTTTCTTTCTTTTTTGAGCGCGTTTCTTTTCTTAAATTCTCAGTCTCTTGTCTTTTTAATGTTCATGCTTTTTCTTTCTTTCTTTCTTTCTTTCTTTCTTTCTTTCATTCATTCTTTCTTTCTTTCCTTCCTTCTTTCTTTCTTTCTTTCCTTCTTTTTCTTTCTTTCTTTCTTTCCGTCTTTTTTCTTTTTTCTTATTTTTGCGAGCGTTTCTTTTCTTAAATTCTCTGTCTCTTGTCTTTTTAATTTTCATCCTTTTTCTTTCTTTTCTTCTTTCTTTCCTTCCTGCTTTCCATCCTTCTTTGTTTTTTCTTTCTTGCTTGCTTTCCCTCTTTCTTTCTTTTTCCTTTCTTTCTTTTTTTAGGCTTGTTTCTAGGGTTCTTCATTTTTTCCTTTCTTCTCGCGTTTAGTTCTTTTTTTACTTCATTCCTATATTTAACTCCTTCTTTCCTTCTTTCTTTCCTTCTTTCTTTCCTTCTTTCTTTTCTTTTTTCTTTCTTTTTAAGCTCGTTTCTTTTCTTAAATTCTCTGTCTCTTGTTTTTTCAATGTTCATGCTTTTTCTATTTTTCTTTCCTTCTTTCTTTATTTCCTTTTTCCTTCGTTCATTTTTCTTTCCTTCTGTTTTCATTCTTTCCTTCTTTCTTTATTTCTTTTCTTCTTTCTTTCTTTCCTTTTTTCTTTCTTTCCGTCTTTTTTTCTTTCTTTCTTTCTTTCTTTTTAGAGCGCGTTTCTTTTTTTAAATTCTCTGTTTCTTGTCTTTTTAATTTTCATCCTTTTTCTTTCTTTCCTTCTCTTTTTCATTCTTTCTTTTCATCCTTCTTTCTTTCTTTTTTCTTTCTTTTTTAAGCGCGTTTCTTTTCTTAAATTCTGTCTCGTCATTTTAATGTTCATGCTTTTTTTTCTTTCTGTCTTTCCTTCTTTCTTTTCTTCTTTTCTTTTTTTCTTCTTTCCTTCTTTCTTTCTTTTCTTTCTTTCTCTCCTTTTTTCTTCCTTTCGTTTTTTATTTCTTTCCGTATTTTTTCTTTCTTTCTTTTTTGAGAGCGTTTCTTTTCTTGAAGTGTCCATTTGTTTTTAATTTTCATGCTTTTTCCCTCCTTCTTTCTTTCTTTCTTTTTTATGTTTTTCTTTCACTATTTTTAATTTTCTTCTACACATTTTTGTTTTCATTTTTCCTTCCTTTTTTTCATCCCCGTTTTGTTTTTCCTTTTC